>NC_069480.1:7703338-7713338 GCF_026875155.1 Cherax quadricarinatus
GAAAAACCCACTGGAGCAAAGGGGTTGGAGCAAATACTTTTGAGAAGTCTTTCGGACATTTTGATTCCTCAATGCGTAATCTACACAAATCCTCCCCATGTGCCTAGAAGGGCACGGGGCAGAGATTGCTTAAAAAAAGGTATCTTTCCTAATTTACCTAACATCCTATTTCGCTGACTTATGAAGGTCACCCCTAAGATAGCCACCCTCGAGTAGTGGGGGAAAGGGGCCCAAGGCAAAGATTAGTTTTAATATGTTTTTTTTCACCCCTACCCATCCTGGGGGCGGTATCCCCATCCCCATCCGTGGCGGTACAAAAGATACAGGGGTACATTTTTGTCCAGGGACGGACTCCAAATTTTGATAGCTACAAGTTACAGAGGAAAAAACTCAAAATTTTAAAAAGGTAATGAACCCAAAATTTTAAAAAGGTAATAAAACTCACAATTTACAAAGGAAATAATTCCAGAAAGTCTGGTCAAAAACATGACAATTAAAAAAGGATTTACAGATTACAGGGTACGTAATGGGTCCGGGGACGGGGGCCCCCAAAGTTTTTGATAGCTGAACTAGTACAAAGGCAATGACCACAAGTTACAAAGTAATAAATTTCTTAGAAGGGTTACTTACTTTTAATTTTGGCTACAATCATGAACAAATTATAGAGAATGAAAAAGAAGGGCTGATTTTAAAAAACCACACGGGCTCCAATGGTCAAAACCCTTTTTGGTTAACTCGCCAAAGCGAATTTGCCGAAAATAAGAAAAGGGACAGTCAAAGGATACAATGTATGTAGGTGTTAAGTGTGGGGGCCAGTTTGATGTATGGGGAGGGAGGAGGGGATAGAGGGGTGAACAAGCAACAATCACCCCCTTTACCCTCTTGATGGATGGGCTCAAAAGTGACTGCAAGCAAGTCTCCTCTCACTCGGGAAGAACTACCAGGATAACCCAAGTAAATTCCGAGCACAGTTTTCAGATTTTGCTCAGTGAGAGCAGGAACGACGACGCTTCTCTCCACGGGGGCGGGGCTGCAACCTCGTCTTTCATATCTAAGGGCAACACTCAACAGCCTTTGTTTCATCAAACAGCTGTTTTTCCCCTACTAACTGCGGGTTTCCCTTCCATGAATCCGTGCGGTTGTCGTTTAAATCTTTTCCTTCCAGGTGTTCCACCACTCCCCCCGAAACTTCTCCAAAATTTTTTTGCATACTATACACGTCTGACACAGGCTATATTTAGTGCCTCTTTTTTCTGTCCCTTTTTTAAAAAGGGAACACTTTTCCCAGCTTCCAACCTCGGGTAGTTGCCCATTTTCCAGGGACTGCTGAAGATTGGGTTAATGGCACACACAGTATATCGCCCCTCTCTGGGACCCAGGGAGAGATTTTGTCGGGGTCCCATCGCCTTTGAGGTATAAAGGGTCACTTAGCATTTCTTCAACTCCTCCTCAGTTGTGGCATATCATCCAGCAATTTTTTTGTGTCCCCCCTGTCCTGTCTTCTTATGTGTGTTGTGGTGGTGTGTACTCCCTAGTTGGGTTGCAGGGTGGAGTCACACCCTGGGGCCCGATTCTTCACCATCCTACTAGTCACCCCCTAATTTCCTAGTTTTTACATACTCACTTAAAGCATGATGGACCCCTCCACTAATCACTCTCCAACTATTTTCCCCTTTTCCCGACGACCTATGACTGAAGAAAACTTCCTAACATCCTGTGACTCATCTGAGTCTTCAAATTCCAAAAATTTACCTTTTTACGTGACCCCTTTTTACCGGTTCCCCTTTTACTGTTCCCCTTGTTACTGGTCCCCTTGCTACGTGTCACCTTTTTATGTTCGCCTGTTACTGTGTCCCTTGCTACTGTGTCACCCTTTTACGTTCGCCTTGTTTCTTGTTTACCTTGCTACTGTTCCCTTTTTACGTTCACCTTGTTACGTGTCCCCCTTTCTACTGTGTCCCCTTTCTACGTGGGCCCCTTGCTACTGTTCCCCTTGTTACGTGCACCCTTTTACTGTGTCACCTTGCACGTTCACCTTGCTTTGTCACCTTGTTACTGTGTCACTTGTTACTGGCACCTTGTTCTGGCCCCGCTACTGGTCACCTTCTACTTTTTCCCCTTGTTTCGTGTCCCCCTTTTTACCGTTCACCTTGCTACGTGTCCCTTGCAAAGTTCACCTTTTTTACGTGCCCCGTTACTGTGTCCCCTTGCTACTGTGTCCCCTTGTTACTGTGTCCCTTTTACTGTTCCCCCTTGTTCGTACCCCTTCACTGTGTCACCTTTTACTTGTTCACCTTGCAAATGTTCACCTTTTGCTGGTCCCTGTTACGTTCACCTTGTTACTGTGTCACCTGTTACGTTCACCTTTTACTTTTGCCCCCTTGTTACTAAATGCCCCCCTTTTTAAATGTGTCACCTTTCTACCGGGGCCCCCTTGCTTAAATGTGTTCCCCCTTTTTAAATGGGGTTCCCCCTTTTTACTGTGGCACCTTGCTACGGGGTCACCTTGCTACTGGGGTCCCTTTCTACTGTTTTCACCTTGTTCTGTGTCCCCTTGGGTTTCTGTGTCACCTTCTACGGGGTCCCCTTCTACTTTTCCCCCTGTTACTGTGTCACCTTGTTCTGTTTCACCTTGCTACTGGTTTACCCTTTTTTTCTGTGTCCCCCCCTTTTTTACTGGGGTCCCCTTTTTTACTGTGTCCCCCCCTTCCCAAATTTTGTCCCCTTTTACTGTGTCCCTTTTTACTGTTCCCCTTTTACTGTACCCCTTTCTACTTTTTCCCCCTTGTTCCCGTGTCACATTTCTACTGGTTCCCCCCTTGTTACTGTGGGCCCAAACCCTTTTTACTGTTTTCACCTTGTTACGGTTTTCCCCCCCTTTTTACTGTGTCACCTTGTTACTGTGTCCCCCCTTTTTACTGTGCCCCCTTGGGTACTGTGGCCCCTTTTACTTTTGTCAAACCCTTTTACTTTTGTCCCCCTTTCTACTGGTTTTTTTCCCCTTTCTTTCTGGGGTTTAAACCTTTTTTTACGTGTCCCCCTTGTTTTTCTGTTCACCTTTTACTTGTCCCTTGTACTAGGCCCCCTTTTTACTGTTCACCCGTTACTGTGTCACCTTTTACTGTTTCACCTTGCAAATGGGGTTTAACCCCTTTTTTACTGGTCACCCTTGTTACTGTGTCACCCCTTTCTCTGTGTCCCCTTGTTACGTGTCCCCCCTTGGTTACTGTGTAAACCTTTTTTGGGGGGGTTTACCCCTTTTTACTTGGGGCCCCTTGTTACGGTTTCCCCCTTTTTTCGGTCACCCTTGTTACTGTGTCCCCCCTTTTTACGTGACCCCCTTTCCTTTCTGTTTCCCCCCCTTGGGTTTCTTTTTTGTTTTCCCCCCTTTTTACTGGTCCCCCTTTTCTACTTGTGTCACCTTTTTACTGTGTCCCCCTGCTTTCTGTGGCCCCCTTTTCTACGGGGTTTCCCCCCGCTACTGTGCCCCTTACTCTAAGTGTCCCCTTGCTACTTGGGCCCCCCTTCTACTGTTTTCCCCCTTGCTACGTGTTTTCCCCCTTTTTACTGTGTCACCTTTCTACTGTTCCCCCTTTTTACGTGTCCCCTTGCTACCGGGGACCCCCTTGCTACTGTGTTTCCCCCTTTCTACGTGCCCCCTTGCTACGTGACCCCTTTCTACTGGGGCACCTTTGCTACTGGTCACCTTTTTTTACTTTTTCCCCCTTTTACTGTGTCACCTTTTTACTTTTGTCACCCTTTTTACTGTGTCCCCTTGTTAAATGGGTTTCCCCCTTTTTACTTTTGGGACCCCCCTTGCTACTGTGTCCCCTTTTTTAATGTGTCACAACCTTTTTAGTTTCCCCCTTTTACGTGACCCCCCTTGGGTACTGTTTCCCCTTTCTACTGGGGCTACGGGTCACCTTTTTTAAGTTCCCCTTTTACTGTTCCCCCTTTCAACTGTTGCCCCCTTTCTACTGTGACCCCTTTCTACCGTGTTTCCCCTTTTTTTCGTTCCCCCTTTTTTCTGGTCACCTTGAAAATGTGTCACCCTTTCTTTCGGGTCACCTTGGGTTTCTGGTCCCCCTTGTTTTCTGTACCCCTTCTACTGTGCCCCCTTGCTACGTGTCCCCCTTTCTACTGTTACCTTGCCTTTCTGTTCCCCCCTTTTACTGTGTCCCCTTTTTTACGTTCAAACCCTTTTTACGTTCACCTTGTTTCTTGTCCCCCTTTTTACTGTGTCCCCTTTTTACTGTGTCACCGTGTTACGTGCCCCTTTTACTGTGTCCCCTTGCTACTGTGTCCCCTTTTCTACTTGACCCCTTGCAACCCCGTGGGGCCCCCTTTCCCACTGTGTCCCCCCTTTTTACGTTCCCCTTGTTTTTTTTGTCACCTTGTTACTGGTCCCCCCCTTGGGTTTCTGTGACCCCTTTTCTACTGTTCCACCCCTTTCTAAAATGTTCCCCCTTCCTGTGTCCCCCTTTTACTTGTCCCTTGTTTTCTGTTCACCTTTTTTACTGTGTCACCTTGTTACTGTGACCCCTTGCTATTGTTCAAACCCTTCTACTGGGGTTCCCCCTTTTTACTTGTGTCACCTTGTTACTGTGCACCTTTTTACTTGGTCACCTTTTTCTGGACCCCTTTCACTGTTTTCACCTTGCTACTGTGTCCCCTTTTTTACTGTGTTCCCCCCTTTTTACTGTGTACCTTGTAATACTGTTTTACCTTGTTTTTCTGGGGTTCCCCCCTTTCTAAATGTGTCCCCTTGCTACTGTGTCACCTTGGGACTGTGTCACCTTGTTACGTGTCACCTTGTTTTCTGTTTCCCCTTGTTTACTGTGTCCCCCTTGTTAATGGTCCCCCTTTCTACTTTTTTCCCCTTGCAAATGTGTCACCTTGCTTTCTGTTGGGGTTTACCTTGTTACTGTGTCAAACCCTTTTTTACTGTTCCCCCTTTTCTACGTGTCCCCCCTTTTCTTAAATGTTTTCCCCCTTTTTTCTGTGTCCCCCTTGTTACTGGTCCCCCCTTTCTAAAAGTTTCCCGTTACTGTTCACCTTGTTACTGTTCCCCCTTGGGTTTCTGGTCCCCCCCTTTTTCCGTTTCACCTTGTTACGTGTCCCCTTGCTCTGTGCTACCCGTGTCCCCTTTTTAATGTGTCCCCCCTTTTTACTGTGTTCCCCCCTTTTAAAATGTGTTTACCTTGTTAAAAGTGTCCCCTTTCTACTGTGTCACCTTTTACCCGGGTCCCCTTGCCCACTGTGTCACCTTTTTACCTGGGGGCCCCCCTTGTTACTGTGGGAAATTTTACTGTTTTTCCCTTTTCCCACGTGTCACCTTTTTTACGTGTCACCTTTTTCTGGTCACCTGTTACTGGGTTTCCCCTTGGGTTTTTTCCCGGGTGTCCCCTTTTACGTGTCCCTTTTTTAAAAGTTTTCCCCTTTTCCTTTTCCCAACTGTGCACCTTGTTAAATGTGTCCCCCTTGTTTTCGTGTCCCCCTTGTTAAATGTTCCCCCCTTTTTAACCCTTTCCCCTTGGGGTTTTCCGGTCCCTTTGTTACTGTTCCCCTTTGGGTTAAAGGGGGTCCCCCCGTTACTGTGTCCCCCCTTTTAAATGGTCCCCTTTTTATGTGTCCCCTTGCTACTGTGTCCCCTTGTTACTGGTCCCCCTTTTTACTGTGTCCCCTTTCTACTGTGTCCCCTTGTTACTGTTTTCCCCTTGGGTTTTCTGTGGGCCCCCCTTGGTTTTGTGTCCCCTTGTTACTGTGTCCCCTTGGTTTCTGGGTTTACCTTTTACTGTGTCCCCCTTGTTACTGGTCCCCTTGTTACTGTTTTCCCCCTTTTTTTCTGGGGGTCCCCTTTTCTGTTCCCCTTTTACTTTTGGGCCCCCCTTTTTACCCGGGGGTTTTCCCCCTTTTACGGGGTTCCCCCTTTTTACGGTGTCCCCCCCTTTTTTACTGTGTCCCCTTTTTCTTTTTCACCTTTTTCTGTGTCCCCTTGTTTACTGTGTCCCCTTGTTACGTGTCCCTTTTACCTGTCCCCCCTTTTTACGGGGTCCCCCCCTTTCTTTACTGTGTCCCCCTTTTTTACTGTTCCCCCTTTTTTTACGGGTCCCCTTGCTACGGGGTCCCCCCTTTTTTAAATGGGTCCCCTTGGGTTTCTGTGTCACCTTGTTACTGTGTCCCCTTTCTCTACTGTGTTTCCCCCCCTACTGTGTCCCCTTGTTCTGTGTCCCCCCTTTTTACTGGGGTCACCTTGTTACTGGGGTCCCCTTTGGGTTACTGTTCACCTTTTCTAAATGTGGCACCTTGTTAAATGGTTTAAAACCTTTTTTCTTTTTCCCCTTGCAATGTCCCCCTTGTTACTGTTTTCCCTTTTTTACTGTTTTCACCTTTTTTTCTTTTTCCCCCCGGTAACTGTGGCCCCTTTTTTCTGTGTCCCCCTTTTTACTTTTGGGCCCCCCTTTTTACTGTGTAAATTGGGTTAAATGTTCACCTTGTTTTCTGGGGTCACCTTTTACTGTGTCACCTGCTACTGTTCACCTTGGGGTTTCTGTTCCCCTTGTTTACTGTTTCCCCCTTTTTACTGTTCACCTTTTTTCTGTGGGCACCTTTTTACTTTTTTTGTTTAAAATTGTTACTTTTGGGCCCCCATTGGTTTCGTGTCACCTTGTTACTGGGGTCCCCCTTTTTTACTGGTCCCCTTGTTTCTGTGTCCCCCCTCCGGAACTTTCCTGTCTATCTCTGGGTAACAGGTGGGGTTTCAAAAATTTAATTCCAGTATAAATCTTATAAATAGTAAAAATTTTTTTCTATTTTTCCTAGTAAGAAAAAGGATTTTTTCCTTTAAAACTAATAACAATAATAATTTATTTTTTTCCCATTTAAAAAAAAAGGGGAAAATTTCTCCCAAGTTTTATTTTCTTTTCCCAGGGTAAACAGGATAAATATTGGGGGGGAATGAGGAGAGGAAATATTGGGGGGTTTTGAAACCAAAAGTAACCCCCGAAAAAACCAATCATTGTGGCTTATCCCTCTTGGGTTATTTAATCTTCTTCCTCAGGATGTGACTCATAAGTTGGATAATTAATTTTGGCGGAAAATTCAAAGATTTAAATTTTTGCGGGCATTGTGAATGCTGTTTTTTTTTTCCCCCAGAATGAACAACTATGAAGTCTTGGTTGGAATCAAAGCATTTTCTTTTCCCAGGATGAACAAATATGTAACCACCTTTTTGGCGGGAATTAGTCTGTTTTCCCAGGATGAACAATTTTCAGTGGGAATTGAGTCCTTTTCTTTTTCTAGAATGAACAACTATATAAAAAAAATTTGGCGGGTACTTATAATCATTTTCATTTCCCAGGATGAACAACCGTGAAGACACAAGCAATGGCGGGAAAAGTGAGAAAAACGACGCTTCTGGCGGGAAATACGAAGACAATAATCTAGGGAAGAAGTGTGGGTGGGAGAGTGGACCGGAGGCCGCCCATCACGCCCACTTCTTGCGGGCGGTCCTGGACCTGCTGGTGGAGAAGGCTGTGTTCCAGGGCACTGACAGGTCATCCAAGGTGACCTGCGCTTGTTATTACCCGATCAATAATGTCCTCCTGTCTGAACACTTGTCCTCCTGTCTGAACACTTGTTCTCCTGTCTGAACACTTGTCCTCCTGTCTGAACACTTGTTCTCCTGTCTGAACACTTGTTCTCCTGTCTGAACACTTGTCCTCCTGTCTGAACACTTGTCCTCCTGTCTGAACACTTGTTCTCCTGTCTGAACACTTGTCCTCCTGTCTGAACACTTGTTTCTCCTGTCTGAACACTTGTCCTCCTGTCTGAACACTTGTCCTCCTGTCTGAACACTTGTCCTCCTGTCTGAACACTTGTTCTCCTGTCTGAACACTTGTCCTCCTGTCTGAACACTTGTTCTCCTGTCTGAACACTTGTTCTCCTGTCTGAACACTTGTCCTCCTGTCTGAACACTTGTCCTCCTGTCTGAACACTTGTCCTCCTGTCAGAACACTTGTTCTCCTGTCAGAACACTTGTTCTCCTGTCTGAACACTTGTTCTCCTGTCTGAACACTTGTTCTCCTGTCTGAACACTTGTTCTCCTGTCTGAACACTTGTTCTCCTGTCTGAACACTTGTTCTCCTGTCTGAACACATGCTCTGTCTAAACACATGTTCTGTCTAAACACATGCTGTCTAAACACATGTTCTGTCTAAACACATGCTGTCTAATCACATGTTCTGTCTAAACACATGTTCTGTCTAAACACATGCTGTCTAAACACATGCTCTGTCTAAACACATGTTCTGTCTAAACACATGTTCTGTCTAAACACATGCTGTCTAAACACATGCTCTGTCTAAACACATGCTGTCTAAACACATGCTGTCTAAACACATGCTCTGTCTAAACACATGTTCTGTCTAAACACATGCTGTCTAAACACATGCTGTCTAAACACATGCTCTGTCTAAACACATGTATTCATATAATTGTGGTTGCAGGGGTTGAGACATAGCTCTTGGCCCCGCCTCTTCACTGACCGCTACTAGGTCCTCTCACTGCTCCATGAACTTTATCATACCTCTTCTTAAAGCTAAATTTTGGATCCTTCCTGGTGTATCACGCCCAGGGGACACTAAAGGATTGTCCGCCTCCCCCGGACGGGGTGGAGTGGGGTTTAAAACCAAAAAGAGCTGCACAGCGCCCCCAGCTGGACCTAGGTGATGAAAAAGGGGTGACCCAAGGTGACCTCCGCGCACCTGGACCAGGGGGTCAGGTTTCAGCCCCAAGACAGGTCCCCATACTTTTTCAACCAGCTTTTTCTCCGGTGATCCCTTTCTTTGGGGGACCCCTTTTGCAAAATAAAATCCCCCAAGGGTTTAGACATGATTTCAAAGTAAAAAAAACTTCAAGAACCCCGTTTTTTGCCTCAGGGAAGCTATGAATTTAAGAGTCCATACACAATTTTAAAAGAATTTTGGTTTAAAACCCTTTGTAAATGAGGGCCCAAGGGTTTTAAATCACCTATATGTGGTTTGGAGGGGTCAGCCACGGCTCCGGCTCCTGACATTCCCCCCAGGATCAAACCACTAAACCAGTACGGGACCCCTGAGTCATTGGAAATAGGAGGGGCCAGGACGTTAATCGACCCCCCGTATCCCCCAATTAAGCGAGGGCAATCTTCCCCCAAGCCTGACTGATGAGGGCCCTTAATTTAAATTCTGGCAGAGAACCCAAAACTACGAGATCGAAACCCTTTTCCTCTCTCCTCTTCTGTAGTGCAGCACGTTAATGTGTCAGTAACAGTAGCGGGGTAGCCAGCGGCAGTATAGCCCGCAGTAGTACAGCAGCACAGCAGTTTGTAAACAGTAGCAGCAGCAGCAGCAGCAGCAGCAGCAGTAAACACAGCAGCAGCACAGCAGCAGCACAGCACCAGCAGCCGCAGCAGCACCGCAGCAAACACCACAGCACACCAGCGGGAGCAGCAGTACAGTAGCAAACCCAGGGAGCCCCCAACCCCACAGCAAACAGCACCACACCACAGCAACACACCAGCAGCACCAGCAGCAGCCCCAGCAAGGGACCAGCAGCAAGCCGCACCACAGCAGCACCAGCACAGCACACAGCAGCAGCACACCAGCAGCACACCACAGCCCGCAGCCTCAGCCCGGCTTTAGCAGTAAGGGGAGCAGCATAACACCAACAGCAGCAAACAGCAGAAAACCCCACCAGCAGCAGCAAACAACCCAGCAGACCAGGGAGCACACCACAAAAGCAAACCCCCGCAGCAGACCAGCAGCAGCAGCACCACAGCAGCAGCAGCACCAGCATCAGCAGCCCAGCAAACAGCACCCGCACCACAGCAGCACAGCCCAGCAAACCCGCACCAGCCCGCAAAACCCGCACACCACAGCAAAAAGCAGAGCACCAGCAAACAGCAACACCGCCCCCACAGCAGGGAGCCCCCAGCACCAGCAGCAGCAGCACCCCACCA
>NC_069480.1:7718338-7723737 GCF_026875155.1 Cherax quadricarinatus
AGGAACATGACGGTCTCTTCTGCCCTGGTGGATCTATCAGTAATATGTATGGCATGTTACTGGCCAGGTATCATCACTGTCCTGATGTCAAGGTAATGTACCAGCTGTACCAGCTGTACCAGCTGTTACTGGCCAGGTATCATCACTGTCCTGATGTCAAGGTAATGTACCAGCTGTACCAGCTGTTACTGGCCAGGTATCATCACTGTCCTGATGTCAAGGTAATGTACCAGCTGTACCAGCTGTTACTGGCCAGGTATCATCACTGTCCTGATGTCAAGGTAATGTACCAGCTGTACCAGCTGTTACTGGCCAGGTACCAGCTGTTACTGGCCAGGTATCATCACTGTCCTGATGTCAAGGTAATGTACCAGCTGTACCAGCTGTTACTGGCCAGGTATCACCACTGTCCTGATGTCCAAGTAATGTACCAGCTGTACCAGCTGTTACTGGCCAGGTATCACCACTGTCCTGATGTCAAGGTAATGTACCAGCTGTACCAGCTGTTACTGGCCAGGTATCATCACTGTCCTGATGTCAAGGTAATGTACCAGCTGTACCAGCTGTTACTGCCAGCTATCACACTGTCCTGATGTCAAGGTAATGTACCAGCTGTACCAGCTGTTACTGGCCAGGTATCATCACTGTCCTGATGTCAAGGTAATGTACCAGCTGTTACTGGCCAGGTATCATCACTGTCCTGATGTCAAGGTAATGTACCAGCTGTACCAGCTGTTACTGGCCAGGTATCATCACTGTCCTGATGTCAAGGTAATGTACCAGCTGTACCAGCTGTTACTGGCCAGGTATCATCACTGTCCTGATGTCAAGGTAATGTACCAGCTGTACCAGCTGTTACTGGCCAGGTATCATCACTGTCCTGATGTCAAGGTAATGTACCAGCTGTACCAGCTGTTACTGGCCAGGTATCATCACTGTCCTGATGTCAAGGTAATGTACCAGCTGTACCAGCTGTACCAGCTGTTACTGGCCAGGTATCATCACTGTCCTGATGTCAAGGTAATGTACCAGCTGTACCAGCTGTTACTGGCCAGGTATCATCACTGTCCTGATGTCAAGGTAATGTACCAGCTGTACCAGCTGTTACTGACCAGGTATCATCACTGTCCTGATGTCAAGGTAATGTACCAGCTGTACCAGCTGTTACTGGCCAGGTACCAGCTGTTACTGGCCAGGTACCAGCTGTTACTGGCCAGGTACCAGCTGTTACTGGCCAGGTACCAGCTGTTACTGGCCAGGTACCAGCTGTTACTGGCCAGGTACCAGCTGTTACTGGCCAAGTACCAGCTGTTACTGGCCAGGTACCAGCTGTTACTGGCCAGGTACCACCTGTTACTGGCCAGGTATAATCACTGTCCTGATGTCAAGGTAATGTACCAGCTGTACCAACTGTTGCTGGCAGGTACCAGCTGTTACTGGCCAGGTATTATCACTGTCCTGATGTCAAGGTAATGTACCAGCTGTACCAGCTGTTACTGGCCAGGTACCAGCTGTTTCTGGCAAGGTATCATCACTGTCCTGATGTCAAGGTAATGTACCAGCTGTACCAACTGTTGCTGGCAGGTACCAGCTGTTACTGGCCAGGTATTATCACTGTCCTGATGTCAAGGTAATGTACCAGCTGTACCAGCTGTTACTGGCCAGGTACCAGCTATTACTGGCCAGGTACCACCTGTTTTCGCCCTTGTAAAACCAATCTCTTGTAGTCAAAGTAACGTAAGATAAGATAAGATAAGATTTCGTTGGGATTTTTAACCCCGGAGGGTTAGCCACCCAGGATAACCCCGGAGGGTTAGCCACCCAGGATAACCCCGGAGGGTTAGCCACCCAGGATAACCCCGGAGGGTTAGCCACCCAGGATAACCCCGGAGGGTTAGCCACCCAGGATAACCCCGGAGGGTTAGCCACCCAGGATAACCCCGGAGGGTTAGCCACCCAGGATAACCCCGGAGGGTTAGCCACCCAGGATAACCCCGGAGGGTTAGCCACCCAGGATAACCCAAGAAAGTCAGTGCGTCATCGAGGACTGTCTAACTTATTTCCGTTGTGGTCCTTAATCTTGTCCCCCAGGATGCCACCCACACCAGTCCACTAACACCCAGGATGTGACCCACACCAGTCCACTAACACCCAGGATGCCACCCACACCAGTCGACTAACACCCAGGATGCGACCCACACCATCCACTAACACCCAGGATGCGACCCACACCAGTCCACTAACACCCAGATGTGACCCACACCAGTCCACTAACACCCAGGATGCCACCCACACCAGTCCACTAACACCCAGGATGCGACCCACACCAGTCCACTAACACCCAGGATGCCACCCACACCAGTCCACTAACACCCAGGATGCTACCCACACCAGTCCACTAACACCCAGGATGCCACCCCACACCAGTCCACTAACACCCAGGATGCCACCCACACCATACACTAACACCCAGGATGTGACCCACACCATCCCACTAACACCCAGGATGTGACCCCACACCAGTCCACTAACACCCAGGATGCCACCCACACCAGTCCACTAACACCCAGATGTGACCCACACCAGTCCACTAACACCCAGGTGCCACCCACACCAGTCCACTAACACCCAGGATGCCACCCACACCAGTCCACTAACACCCAGGATGCCACCCACACCAGTCCACTAACACCCATATGCCACCCACACCAGTCCACTAAACACCCAGATGCCACCCACACCATCACGTAACACCAGGATGCCACCCACACCAGTCCACTAACACTCCAGGATGCCACCCACACCAGCCCACTAACACACAGGATGCCACCCACACCAGTCCACTAACACCCAGGATGCCACCCACACCAGTCCCCACTAACACCCAGGATGCCACCCACCACCAGTCCACTTAACACCCAGGAGCCACCCACACCAGTCCACTAACACCCAGGATGTGACCCACACCAGTCACTAACACCCAGGAACCACGCCACACCAGTCCCTAACACCCCGGAGGTGACCCACACCAGTCACTACACCCAGATGTGACCCACACCAGTCCACTAACACCAGGATGTGACCCACACAGTCCCCACTAACACCCAGGATGCCACCCACACCAGGTCCCTACACCCAGGATGTGGACCCCACCAGTCCACTAACACCCAGGAATGCCACCCACACCATTCCACTAACACCTCAGGATGTGACCCACACAGGTCGACTACACCCTTGGGGAGGCGGTGGGATTCCACCCACACCAGCCACTAACACCCAGGATGCCACCCACACCAGTCCACTAACAACCCAGGAAGCCACCCACACCAGTCCACTAAACACCCCGATGTGACCCACACCAGTCCACTAACACCCAGATCCACCTCACACCAGTCCACTAACACCCAGATTGACCCACACCAGTCCACTATCACCCCGGATGACAAAAACCCCCCCACACCAGTCACTAAACCCAGGATTCCACCCACACCCAATCGACTAACACACAACCCAGGAATCCACCCACACCAGTCACCTAACACCACAGGATGCCACCCACACCATTCCACTAACACCCAGTATGCCACCCACACCATCCACTAACACCAGGATGTGACCCACACCATCCCCTCACCCACCCACTCACTAACACCCAGGAGTGACCCACACCAGTCCACTAACACCCGTGGATGCCACCCACAACAGTCCACTAACACCCAGTATGCCACCCACACAGTCCACTAACAACCAGGATGCACCCACACCATCCACTAACACCCAGAGATGTACCCACACCAGTCCACTAACACCCAGGATGTGACCCACACCATCCCACTAACACCCAGGATGTGACCCACACCAGTCGACTAACTCCCATGTTGTGACCCACTCCATCCCACTAACACCCAGGATGTGACCCACACCAGTCCACACACCCAGGATGGTGACCCACACAGTCCACTAACACCCCCGATGTACCCACACCATCCACTAACACCCAGGATGTGACCCACACCAGTCGACGAAACAACCCAGGATGCCCACCCACACCAGTCCACTAACACCCAGGATTTGACCCACACCAGTCCACTAACACCCAGGATGTGACCCACACCAGCCACTAACACCCAGGATGTGACCTACACCAGTCCACTAACACTCAGATGCACCCACAACAGTCCACTAATACCACTATAGATCACCCACACCAGTCCACTAACCCCAGTATGCCAACCACACCAGTCCACTAACACCCAGGATGTCACCCACTACCATTCCACTAACACCCAGGATGCCACCCCACACCATCCACTACCACCCAGTATGCCACCCACACCAGTCCACAAACACCCGGGATTGAGATTTTTTTTTTGCCACCCACACAAAAAAGTCCCTAATCACCCAGGATGCCACCCACACCAGTCCACAAACACCCAGGATGCCACCCACACAGTCCACTAACACCCGGATGTGACCCACACCATCCCCTAACACCCAGATGTGACCCACACCATTCCCCTAACACCCAGGATGTGCCCACCCAAATCCCCCTAAACCCAGGATGCACCACACCATCCCCCTAACACCCAGGATGACCCACACCATCCCCTAACACCCAATGACCCACACCCAGTCCCACACCCAGGAGCCACCCACACCACCCCTAACCCCGTTGCCACCCCCCATCCCCACACAGGTACCCCACCAGTCACTAAAACCCAGGATGTACCCCCACCAGTCCACTAACACCCAGGATTTTCCCCCAACCATCCCCAACACCAATGCCACCCCCATCCCCTAAAACCGGATGCCCCCACACCACCACTAAACCCCAAAAAATTATCCCAAACCACCATCCATAACCCCCCGGGTTTCCCACACCATTTTACAAAACCCAATCCACCCACAACCCCGTCAAAACAAAACCCGGATGTACCCAACCGTCCACTAAAAACCCCAAAGACCCACAACCCGTCCCATAAAAACCCTATCCCCCCACCGTATAACAAATCCCCCCCATCCCAAACAACCCCAATGCCCCCAAAACCAGTCCACTAAAACCCGGGAAAACCACCCATCCCACAAAACCCGGGGCCACCCCAACCATCCACTAAAAAACCCCCAAAACCCACCCATCCACAAAAAGGATGCCACCCCCCACCAACTACACCCCGGAGGCCACCCACCCATCCACTAAAACCCAGTTTTTACCCACACCTCCACCCAAAAAACCGGGTTACCCAACATCCACTAAAAACCCAGATGATCCACACCAGTCCACTAAAAACCCAGGATTACCCCCACCAGTCCCCAAAAACCAGGTGGACCCCACCATCCACTAAAAACCCAGGATGACCCACCCAAAATCCCCCTAACACCCCGGGGTGACCCCCAACACC
>NC_069480.1:7734237-7739940 GCF_026875155.1 Cherax quadricarinatus
AGTGTCGTGTGATATACTGTGAGTGTACTGTGATCTACTGAGTGTCGTGTGATATACTGTGAGTGTCATGTGATATACTGTGAGTGTCGTGTGATCTACTGTGAGTGTCGTGTGATCTACTGTGAGTGTCGTGTGATCTACTGAGTGTCGTGTGATATACTGTGAGTGTCATGTGATATACTGTGAGTGTCATGTGATATACTGTGAGTGTCATGTGATATACTGTGAGTGTCGTGTGATCTACTGTGAGTGTCATGTGATATACTGTGAGTGTCATGTGATATACTGTGAGTGTCGTGTGATATACTGTGAGTGTCATGTGATATACTGTGAGTGTCATGTGATATACTGTGAGTGTCATGTGATATACTGTGAGTGTCGTGTGATATACTGTGAGTGTCCCTGTGATATACTGTGAGTGTCGTGTGATATACTGTGAGTGTCATGTGATATACTGTGAGTGTCGTGTGATATACTGTGAGTGTCATGTGATATACTGTGAGTGTCATGTGATATACTGTGAGTGTCATATGATATACTGTGAGTGTCATGTGATCTACTGTGAGTGTCATGTGATATACTGTGAGTGTCGTGTGATCTACTGAGTGTCGTGTGATCTACTGTGAGTGTCATGTGATATACTGTGAGTGTCGTGTGATATACTGTGAGTGTCGTGTGATCTACTGTGTGTGTTGTGTGATCTACTGTGAGTGTCATGTGATCTACTGTGAGTGTCATGTGATCTACTGTGAGTGTCGTGTGATCTACTGTGTGGCATGTGATCTACTGTGAGTGTCATGTGATCTACTGTGTGTCATGTGATCTACTGTGAGTGTCGTGTGATCTACTGTGAGTGTCGTGTGATCTACTGTGTGGCATGTGATCTACTGTGAGTGGCATGTGATCTACTGTGAGTGTCATGTGATCTACTGTGAGTGTCATGTGATCTACTGTGTGTCATGTGATCTACTGTGAGTGTCGTGTGATCTACTGTGTGGCATGTGATCTACTGTGAGTGGCATGTGATCTACTGTGAGTGTCGTGTGATCTACTGTGAGTGTCGTGTGATCTACTGTGAGTGTCGTGTTATCTACTGTGAGTGTCATGTGATCTACTGTGAGTTATGTGATCTACTATGAGTGTCATGTGATCTACTGTGAGTGTCATGTGATCTACTGTGAGTATCATGTGATGTACTGTGAGTGTCATGTGATCTACTGTGAGTGTCATATGATCTACTGTGAGTATCATGTGATCTACTGTATCATGTGATCTACTGTGAGTGTCATATGATCTACTGTGAGTGTCATGTGATCTACTGTATCATGTGATCTACTGTGAGTATCATGTGATCTACTGTGAGTATCATGTGATCTACTGTGAGTATCATGTGATCTACTGTGAGTATTATGTGATCTACTGTGAGTATCATGTGATCTACTGTATCATGTGATCTACTGTGAGTATCATGTGATCTACTGTGAGTATCATGTGATCTACTGTATCATGTGATCTACTGTATCATGTGATCTACTGTGAGTATTATGTGATCTACTGTGAGTATCATGTGATCTACTGTATCATGTGATCTACTGTGAGTATCATGTGATCTACTGTGAGTATCATGTGATGTACTGTGAGTGTCAGGTGATCTAGTGTGTCTTGTGATCTACTGTGAGTATCATGTGATCTACTGTGAGTATCATGTGATCTACTGTGAGTATCATGTGATCTACTGTGAGTATCATGTGATCTACTGTGAGTGTCATGTGATCTACTGTGAGTATCATGTGATGTACTGTGAGTGTCATGTGATCTACTGTGAGTGTCATATGATCTACTGTGAGTATCATGTGATCTACTGTGTGTATCATGTGATCTGCTGTGAGTGTCATGTGATCTACTGTGAGTATCATGTGATCTACTGTGAGTATCATGTTATCTACTGTGAGTGTCATGTGATCTACTGTGAGTATCATGTGATCTACTGTATCATGTGATCTACTGTGAGTATCATGTGATCTACTGTGAGTATCATGTGATCTACTGTGAGTATCATGTGATCTACTGTGAGTATTATGTGATCTACTGTGAGTATCATGTGATCTACTGTATCATGTGATCTACTGTGAGTATCATGTGATCTACTGTGAGTATCATGTGATCTACTGTATCATGTGATCTACTGTGAGTATCATGTGATCTACTGTGAGTATTATGTGATCTACTGTGAGTATCATGTGATCTACTGTGAGTATCATGTGATCTACTGTGAGTATCATGTGATGTACTGTGAGTGTCAGGTGATCTAGTGTGTCTTGTGATCTACTGTGAGTATCATGTGATCTACTGTGAGTATCATGTGATCTACTGTGAGTATCATGTGATCTACTGTGAGTATCATGAGATCTACTGTGAGTGTCATGTGATCTACTGTGAGTATCATGTGATCTACTGTGAGTATCATGTGATCTACTGTGAGTATCACGTGATCTACTGTGAGTATCACGTGATGTACTGTGAGTGTCATGTGATCTACTGTGAGTGTCATGTGATCTACTGTGAGTATTATGTGATCTACTGTGAGTATCATGTGATCTACTGTGAGTATCATGTGATCTACTGTGAGTGTCATGTGATCTACTGTGAGTATCATGTGATCTACTGTGAGTATCATGTGATCTATTGTGTGTATTATGTGATCTACTGTGAGTATCCTGTGATCTACTGTATCATGTGATCTACAGTGAGTATCATGTGATCTACTGTGAGTATCATATGATCTACTGTGAGTATTATGTTTATCTACTGTGAGTTTTCATTGGATCTTTCTGTGAGTGTCATGTGATCTACTGTGAGTATCATGTGATCTACTGTGATTATCATGTGAATCTACTGTGAGTATCACGTGGGTCTACTGTGAGTATCACGTATGTACTGTGAGTGTCATTGATCTACTTGAGTGTCATGTGATCTACTGTGAAAAAATTATGTGATCACTGTGAGTATCATGTGATCTACTGTGAGTATCATGTGATCTACTGTGAGTGTCATGTGATCTACTGTGAGTATCATGTGATCTACTGTGAGTATCATGTGATCTATTGTGTGTATTGTGATCTACTGTGAGTATCCTGTGATCTACTGTATCATGTGATCTACAGTGAGTATCATGTGATCTACTGTGAGTATCATGTGATCTACTGTGAGTATTATGTGATCTACTGTGAGTATCATGCGATCTACTGTGAGTATCATGTGATCTACTGTGAGTATCATGTGATCTACTGTGAGTATCATGTGATCTACTGTGAGTATCATGTGATCTACTGTATTATGTGATCTACTGTGAGTATCATGTGATCTACTGTGAGTATCATGTGATCTACTGTGAGTATCATGTGATCTACTGTGAGTATCATGTGATCTACTGTGAGTATTATGTGATCTACTGTGAGTATCATGTGATCTACTGTATCATGTGATCTACTATGAGTATCATGTGATCTACTGTGAGTATCATGTGATCTACTGTGAGTATCATGTGATCTACTGTGAGTATCATGTGATCTACTGGTAGATCACCACCGATGCTGTGGCCGCCACTTATCAAGATGGACCACTTGTACGCTACATTCATTTACTGAGATGGAGTGGAGTGGATACTGGAGTGTCACCACCACCACCATCATCACCATGACCACCTGCTGGCTCCGATACCAGGTGTTATCGGGTTTCTGAGACCACCAGTTCCAATGATGCCGCTGCGGAAGTGGTCACCCCACACTGTCGCCTGGCCACAGGCTATTTCCTAGCTCATACCTATATCTTTCTCTTCCTCTCTCTCCCGTCTCTCTCTCTCTTGATAATATATAATAATTTATATATATATATATATATATATATATATATAAAATATATATATATATATATATATAATATATAATGTATGTATATATATATTATATATATATATATAATAAAATATATATATATATATATATATATACATATAAAATATATATGTATGTGTATATATATATATATATTTTATGTGTATATATATATATATATATAATATAAATATATATATATATATATATATATAAATATATATATATAATATAAAATATATATATATACATATATATATATGTATGTGTGTATATATATATATTTATGTATATATATATATATATATATATATATATAAAATATATAAATATATATATATATAAAATTATATATATACAATATATATATATATAAATATTAAATATATAATATAATATATATATATATATATATAAAATATAATGTATGTATATATAAATATAATATAAATATATAAAATTTTATATATATTATATATTTTATATATAATATATATATACAATATATATTATATATTTTGTGTATATATATATATATATTAATGTTATATATATATATATATTAAAATATACATATAATATAAATACGTATGTTGTATATATAATAAAATTTTTATATATAAATAATATATATATATTATAAATAAAAAATATATATAATATAAATATATATTAAAATAAATATATATATATATATAATTTTATATATATATAAAATATATACATACGTATTATAATATTAAACCATACACAAATAACCCGCACATAGGAGAGAGAAGCTTATGACGACGTTTCGGACCGACTTGGACCATTAACTAGTCACACAAACACACACGAGGATAAGAGAGCCAATATGTATACTAGAAGGGGACAGAAGGGGGATGACAATGAGAGGAAGAAACAAGGAAGTGGAGAAGTAGTAGTAGTAGTAGTAGTAGTAGTAGTAGTAGTAATAGTAGTAGTAGTAGTAGTAGTAGTAGTAGTAGTAGTAGTAGTAGTAGTAGTAGTAAATAGTAGTAGTAGTTAGTATAGTATAGTAGTAGTAGTAGTAAATAGTAAATAGCAGCAGCAGGTAGGGGGGTAGTGAAGAGTTGTTGTAGCATGACATATCATAATGTGATGTAGGTAGTAACATGATCATAATGAGATGTAGGTTAGTAACATGATCATAATGATAGTAGGTTAGTAATGATCTTGTGATGTAGGTAGAAAGATCATAATGATGAGTAGGTTAGGGAACAGATATCAATGTACACGTTGCTGGAAATGTTGTCAGGGGAGTGGGGAATGGGAAAGGGAAAGAGGGAGGGATTGAGGGAGAGAGAGAGAGGAGAGAGAGAGAGAGGAGAGAGAGAGAGGGAGAGAGAGAGAGGGTGAGGAATTATTATTCATATATATTACCCTGCTGAACCATTCACTGAGAATATTTTGACAATTGTGAAAACTCATTTTGGCACAAAAAAAAGGTGAAATTTACTGTTGTGGGGCTACCCGCCTTATATTTCATGCTTCACCAGTATGTTGTACCCGTGTTTTGGTCTGTCTGACAGTTATGGGGGAGGGAGAGAGTACTGTATAACTAACCTTGTTAAACCTGTATAAAGAGAGAGAGAGAGAGAGAGAGAGAGAGAGAGAGAGAGAGAGGGGGAGAGAGAGAGAGAAAAAGAGAGAGGAGAGAGAGAGAGAGAGAGAGGGAAATATTGTATAAATTTGACTTCCAAACTGCATGAAAACCACGTTTTAAATCTTGCAAACAGAGGCAGAATTTACAGACTTGCGACTCCATTTTGACAAATTCAAGTTTGAAACG
>NC_069480.1:7740440-7764457 GCF_026875155.1 Cherax quadricarinatus
ATATGGTTATTCGAATTTATTTGAAATATATATATTAAATATATATATATATATAATATTATATATATATAAAATATATAATAATTATATATATATATATAAATATATATATATATATATGAAATGACCCTATGGAGCTAATAATTGGTCTGACTGGATTCCCTGGTTTGTGTGTTTTTATTAGTCCATACATGTAAGGAAAAGTGGATTAGTTGGAAGTAAATTGTTTGACTAATTCATCTTTGCCTTTCAGTAGAAGTTTTATTGTTTTATTGAAATTGCTGTTAATGGTTTTTCTAGGGTTTTTTCCTAAGTTAGATAATAGGTTTCTTATCATCTAAGAGATTATTCATTTTTCCTTGGTATCATTTTCTTTCATAATTACTATTGCATTTATTTTGTCTGCTTTAGTAAGGCGCAAATTTTTATTATTATTAAGTGTATCATAAGACTTAAAGAATCTTTGAGGGCAATTGTTAATGTTTTGTTTTAACATAGAGCTATATAACCATTCCTTTACTAATATTAATTTCATCAGAGGATAAATCAGAAAATTTTTCAAAGTTACAAAAGACTTTTGCAATTTCAACATTATTAAGTTTTTTTTGAAGTTGCAAAAACTAGGCCAAAACCTAGAGCAGCAGTTGTGTTTGTCAAAAATTTCATCTGATAAGTTAATTACAAAATTGTTATTACATGCTTTGTCCAATCACTATTTTCAATAAAATGTCAAATTTTTTCTTTGTAGTTTGTTTTTGAGTTCATTGTATAAAATATATATATATAAAATATATATATTATATTATATATATATATATAATTATATATATATATAATATATATATATATATATTTAATATTAAGTAGTACTGGTTTCTACAGAGCGGTTCCCTCCTCTCAGTGGTCTCTTCTACAGAGCGGTCCCTCCTCTCAGTGGTCTTTTCCCTACAGAGCGGGTCCCCTCCCTCTCAGCGGTCTCTTCAACAGAGCGGTCCCCCCTCTCAGCAGCCCCTTCAACAGAGCGGTCCCTCCTCTCACCCGTCCCTTCTACAGAGCGGTCCCTCCTCTCAGCGGTCTCTTCTACAGAGCGGTCCCTCCTCTCACAGTCCCTTCTACAGAGCGGTCCCTTCCTCTCACCCAGTCCCTTCTACAGAGCGGTCCCTCCTCCAGCAGTCTCTTCTACAGAGCGGTCCCTCCTCTCAGCGGTCTCTTCTACAGAGCGGTCCCTCCTTTTCAGCAGTCTCTTCTACAGAGTGGTCCCTCCTCTCAGCAGTCTCTTCTACAGAGTGGTCCCTCCTCTCAGCGGTCTCTTCTACAGAGCGGTCCCTCCTCTCAGCAGTCCCTTCTACAGACGGTCCCCCTCTGAGCGGTCTCCTTTTCACACCTATGTGCTAATGACCTTAACCCCCCGCCTCGAGACCACCTCCCCTCGAGACCACCTCGCCCTCGAGACCACCCCCCCCCTCGAGACCACCTCGCCCTCGAGACCACCCTCCCCCTCGAGACCAACCCCGCCCTCTACCCCCACCCCATGACCCCCCCCGCACCCCCCCCCCCCCCCGGTCGCGCCGCCCCCACCGGCCCTGCCGCGCCCCCATGGCGCCCCGCCCGCGCCCCCGCCCGCGCCTTCTGCTGCGCCTTCTGCAGCGTCGTTCCCGGGTCGGGCCCCCGCGCCCCGAATTTTTTCGATTTTCTTTTCAATTTTTTTTTTATTTTCTTGTGCCTCCTCGGATAAAATTTTTGAGTTTTTTTTCCCCCCCCACTTCACCCCCACCCCCCCAATTTTTTTCTCGATAATACAAAGACTCCCAATTCCTCAGATCAAAGTTTTTGGATTCCCCCCCTATGGGGTTTCGAAATTCTTATGATCTCCCTGGGTCAAAGTTTTTTCTCGATAATACCAAGACTCCATCTCCTTCGGATCAAGTTTTTGGATTCCCCCCCCCTCTGGGTAAGCATTCAAAATGAACTCCTCCTATTGGGGCATGGTACTTTTCTTTACTACAGTCTAAAAAAAGGTGACGTCAGTATTCCTCTCATTAAGTTAAATAACTTAAAAAGTGTGTTTACTCGGCGGTCAGTGACGTCACGTGATGACCTCACACATACAAGCTGAATCTTGTCCACTTCCCCCCTACACATTTCATTAAAACAACATAGGGAAAAAATTTTTACTCTTAACCCAGGATAATCCAAATAATTTTCACACTTTTTCGTTAATACCCACAACAATCCACAATTTTTTTTCACAAATACAACCAAGTCTAGAATTTTTTTCGTTTTAACTATTTCATCAGAAAGTCACCACAACACTTATAAAACCCCTTTTCGATAAATTCACTAGTCACAATTTTACAATATTACGAAGTTAATACGCACACACTCTCATAAAACATTTGAATACTCACCAAAAATACCTTTGAACATTTTCCAAAACAACACTGAAACACTTCCAAAACACCATTTGAGTACTCCCAATACACCACTGAAAACACTCAAAACACCACCAAAATCACCTACAAACCCACAACACCCACATCCCCACAATTTTTTTCTCGTTTTATCTAATTTCATCAGAAAAAAATCACAACAACAACCCACACATCACCACACCCCACATTTTTTTTTTTCGTTTGTTTAAATAATTTCATCAGAAAAAGTCAAAACAACCAACTTACAATCACTTTCGGTATCTCTAGTTTGACAACAACACCCACAAACCACATCAACCCACAACCCACATCACCCACAACCCACATCACCAAAAAACCCACAATTTTTTCTCGTTTTAACTAATTTCATCAGAAAGTCACAAAAACCCACAACTTATAATCACTTTTCAACAACTCTAGTTCGATAACAACACCCACAACAACCACAACCCACAATTTTTTTCTCGTTTTTAACTAATTTCATCAGAAAAAGGCACAACAACCCACAACTTATAACCACTTTTTCGATATCTCTAGTTCGTCAACAACGCCCACAATCCACAACACCCACATCCCACAACACCCACATCCCACAATCCACAATTTCTTCACAAAATAGAACACAAGTCTTGACATTTTTCTCGTTTTAACTATTTCATCAGAAAGTCACCACAACACTTATAACCGCTTTTCCATTAATTCACTAGTCACATTTTACATATTACAAAGTTAATACGCACACACTCTCATAAATAATTTGAATACTCACAAAAAACACTTTGAACATTTTCAAACAACACTGAAACACTTCCAAAATATCATTTTGAATACTCCCAAATAAGATTTGACAGCTCTAATTTATCTGCACTTACACATTTCATTAAATTACAACTCATCCCCACATACTCCACCCTCAGTCTCCAGATTTTTACAACAGTATCACAAAATCTAACTCAAACACTTTACTTCGAACATCACCAAAAAAAAAACACCATCAATTGCCTTTGAATACTCCAAAAACATCAATCGAACACCCCCAAAATCTCCTCTGATTACTCCCAGAACACCTTCATAAGTACTCTTGCACGTCATGTGAACAACTTCAAAAACACCTTTGAACATTTTCCAAACAACACTGAAACACTTCCAAAACACCATTTGAGTACTCCCAAATACACCACTGAATACACTCAAAACATCACCAAAATCACCCACAACCCACAACACCCACATCACCCACAACCCACATCACCAACAACCCACAATTTTTTTCTCGTTTTAACTAATTTCATCAGAAAAAGGCACAACATCCCACAACTTATAACCACTTTTCAGCATCTCTAGTTCGACAACAACGCCCACAATCCACAACACCCACATCCCACAACACCCACATCCCACAATCCACAATTTCTTCACAAAATACAACACAAGTCTAGACATTTTTCTCGTTTTAACTATTTCATCAGAAAAAGTCACCACACCACTTATAAACACTTTTCAGCAACTCGAGTTCGACTACATTACCAATTTATTCACATTTTTTTCCCCCTTCTTTTTACTGAATCTTAATTTAATACACATTCCTCTTTACATTACTAAAATTTCTAATAAAATCCTCTCCATACCCATATCCTTGTATCCACATAAATTGATATTATACTCGCATCAACTAATCTCACTACCCAACTATTGCGAGATGTTTCAACACCCTCCATTCTTTTCCAATTTATCTTAACTTTTCAATTCTATAATTTCTTTTTAAAATATTCACACATTACCTTTATTTTCAGTAAAATCTCCCCATATTTCTAATACAACCCTCCCCATACCCCTCTCCATCTCACCCGCATTTCTTCACATCCACTCACCCATCTCCCAACGCACCTCTTCTGAACACACACAAAAATCACATTTCACATCCACAAATGCATCTCATCACCCATCTCAAATCCACTAAAATCACTGTAATCAAGTTATTCACAAAACTCTATAACACCTAACCACACACCACACACACACACACACACACAACACACACCACACACACACCACACACACACACACACACACAACACACACACACACACCACACGCACACACACACACACACAACACACACACACCTAACCTAACCTATCCTAACCTAACCTAACCTAAACCTTACCTAACCTAACCTAACCTAACCTAACTTATCCTAACCTAAACCTTTACCTAACTTAACCTAACTTATCCTAAGCCTAACCTAACCTAACCTAACCTAACCTAACCTATCCTAACCTATCTTAACCTAACCTAACCTAACCTAACCATACCTAACTTATCCTAACTTATCCTAACCTAACCTAACCTAGCCTAACCAAACCGAACCTAACCTAACCTAACTTATCCTAACTTAACCTAACCTAACCTAACCTAACTTATCCTAACCTAACCTAACATAACTTAACCTAACCTAACCTAACCTAACCTTACCTAACCTAACCTAACTTATCCTAACCTAACCTAACCTAACCTAACCTAGCCTAACCTAACTCAAATCCACTAAAATCACTGTAACCAAGATATTCACAAAACTGTATGACCACCTAACACACACACACACACACACACACACACACACATGGAACACTTCCAAAATACATTAGAGTACTCCAGATTACTTTGAACGTCTCCATTTTTGGATATTTCCAAATTAGTTTTGAAAACTTTATCTTAAAATCGAACATTATTTTCTTGTTGGTAAACACACTCAATGGTAGAAATATTTACTCGATTTCCGAACAGAAACACATTCCTCGCTCTGAGAGACTCCTTGAGCTTATATGCCCTACCCCAAAAGTATTGCGTCATGATTTTTTTGTACACCCCTTCCCCCTCCGACGACACCATGTAATGCGGTTCACACCCAAGGTAGATTTAAGATAATCATCTCCTTACCGAACACCTGCGTCAACTCAGGTCAGACAGACACCATGAAATGCGGTTCACACCTAACCAAACCTAACCAAACCGAACCGAACCTAACCTAACCTAACCTAACTTAACCTAACTTAACCTAACTTAACCTAACCTATCCTAACCTAACCTAGCCTAACCTAACCTAACCTAACCTAACCGAACCTATCCTAACCTAGCCTAACCTACCTAACCTAACCTAACCGAAGATATCCTAACCCAACCTAACCTAACCTAACCTAACCGAACCTAACCTAACCTAACCTAAACTTAACCCTACCTAACCTTACCTATCTTAACCTAACCGAACCTATCCTAACCTAGCCTAAACCTAACCTAACCTAACCTAACCTAACCTAACCTATAATGGTTTGTTTTGGTAGCTGTGGTAGCGGGTTGTGAATGATATAATTCTTCGGAGGCTTCTTACTTTATTGTTAAGTAGTGGTGGGTTACACAGGCTTGTGTGTTTGTGCCCATGGCCCGGGCAGGGCCATGCCCACGAGAGAGAGCTGGGAGTACTTGTGTCTTGATGCCAGGCGCTGTGTGAGAGAGAGCGAGGCAAGTCTGGGCATACTGAAGTGGCAAGGCCTATAGATGGCAGCACCTGAGTGGCGCGAAATATGAACTAAGCTGGCAGACAGCATGGGCTGTCTGTGCAGACAGTACAGGCTGTCTACATACGCTCGGCCACCTACCGCGCGTCGTCCCGACGCGACAATACTGGTAGTAAAAGAAACTCGGTCTCTCTCTCGTAGGAACAGGGCACAGAACACAAAATAAAAACATATATATACATATGGACATGGAAAAAAAACTTCCTACAGGGAGGGAAGAAAAAACATGTGGAGTGTGCTAAACATCGTGGTCATAGGCAGTGAGCGTCGAAGGGCATCACTGCAACGCCTTCCTGCGTCTGGACAGATACTGCAACACGGAGACATCGCTGCGGCTGAGCTGTGACGTAACAGGGTACGGTCTCCTCTGGAACGGTGAAGCAGACATCGTAGGAGTCGCTGCAGGTTTTCACTCAACCTGGGGCACGACATGCTGGTGCCCTCGAGTGAGGCGTCGACAAAACTCGGCAACTGGGCAGGACTTCTGGCAAGCGACTCAGGAGGACACTTCTCGGCTGGTACTGTCGCTGGGCTGTCACTGCCGGCGAGCGTGGAGCGAGTCGTGGCAGAGACGACTGGGCGAAACATCTGGGAGTCGTAACATCATACACCAGACTGCAGTGAGAGAGCTAGCAGTCAAAGTGACGACATCTTTGTGCAGGCTGCTCACTGAAGCTTGTGACACGAGGCTGACACAGCGCCTGCCGACAGGGCTGGCTGCGGCTTGACGAGTATCATCTCTCGACAGTTGGAGTTATAGCAGAGGTTAGCCTAAGCGTCCCCAGACTTGTTTCTCTACATATAACTGCACTCTGACGGTCTGGAGGTGAAGTGAAACAAATCTCGATGGGAATCGTTGCAGGTACGATTCTGCAGAACATCACGAGCGACGAGCACAAGAGGGCTCATACGCTCAGGGCTGAGTAATCAGCTGTCAAACACACTGGTCAGGCGGGTGACTTAACACAGTGGTGCTACTCAAGGGTCTGACCACAGACCTCACTGGACACACGGAAAACTTACAAACACACCGCTGTACATACGGTACAACATGGCTTAACTAGCAAATGATGCTTTTCTGCGCATAAAACTGACTAAGACATACTAAAATGTGAGAACACTGACTGAGAGGAATTAATTAACACACGACATATATCTTCTCTCAATCTTCTCGACAATACTAAAATAATTACTAGAAACACTCGATGTTGACATCATGTGATGTCAGGCGTGATGTCGCGAGGTGACGTCAGCAGACATCTCGAGGTGACGTCAGCAGACATCTCGAGGTGACGTCAGCAGACATCGTGAGGTGACGTCAGCAGACATCTCGAGGTGACGTCAGGCAGACATCTCGAGGTGACGTCAGGCAGACATCTCGAGGTGACGTCAGGCAGACATCGTGACGTCATGAAGTCGGGCAGCATCGTGGGTGACGTCAGCAGACATCTCGAGGTGACGTCAGGCAGACATCGTGAGGTGACGTCAACAGACATCGTGACGTCATGAAGTCGGGCAGCATCGTGGGTGGCGTCGATGTGATGCGGGCAGCAGACCACAGCATGAGGCCTGGGACATCTGGTAACTCACGTGGCTTTGTAGGTCTACGTGACATCGCCCACACCCACGTGACGTCATAATCCACGTAGCTTCAAGTGGCCTCGGGCACTCGGATACACAGCACTGGCAATGAATTCATACGAAAAACAGCAGAAAACACAGCAGAGGGAGTGGGCAGTGGTGAGTGGTGTATGGTAGGCTGGTGGCGAGGAGCGTGCGTGAGTGTATGGCAGGGCGGGCATCTGGCCATTCCTCCTCCTCCTCCACCCACAAACACGTGGAGAAGCTCACACTGGACGCAGAAATCACCACAAAACTCACCTCTGGCTTGCTGAAACAGCTGTGCTGAGCTGAACAACAACAACAGCATACAAGTGACGCTGAACACGTGACTTGGGAAACAACGTGGGACACTGTAGCGTGGAGTCACTGGGACGCCACTTACAATTCTCGGAGAAATTCGGCAAATTTCGGCTGGATCCTGCTTGTACCTGTGTCTGGGTGCTCAAACGTGCAGACACGACATCAGGATAACTTGTTGAGAGACGGATGCTTCTTGTGTAGGGTGATGAAGTGAAGATGACTTCATACCTCTTCCTCCTTCTCTCCAGGCAAACACAACTGCTGCGAGCACCGCTGTCACCATTTATAATGGGCTTGTTTGGTAGGCTGTAGAGCGGTAGTTAAATGATATACGTCTTCGGAGGCTTCTTACTTTATTGTTAAGTCGTGGTGGGTTACACAGGCTTGTGTGTTTGTGCCCATGGCCCGGGCAGGGCCATGCCCACGAGAGAGAGCTGGGAGGCCTTGTGTGTTGATGCTAGGCCGCTGTGAGAGTGAGAGCGAGGCTAGTCTGGGCATACTGAAGTGGCAAGGCCTATAGATGCAGCACCTGAGTGGCGCGAAATATGAACTAAGCTGGCAGACAGCATGGGCTGTCTGTGCAGACAGTACAGGCTGTCTACAAACCGAACCTATCCTAACCCAACCTAACCTAACCTAACCTAACCGAACCTAACCTAACCTAAACCTAACTTAACCTAACCTAACCTTACCTAACTTAACCTAACCTAACCTAACCTAACCTAACCTAACCTATCCTAACCTAACCTAACCTAACCTAACCTAACCTAACCTAACCTAACCTATCTTAACCTAACCTATCCTAACCTAACCTAACCTAACCTAACCTAACCTAACCTAACCTAACCGAACCTATCCTAACCTAGCCTAACCTAACCTAACCTAACCTAACCCAACCTATCCTAACCCAACCTAACCTAACCTAACCTAACCTAACCTAACCGAGCCTAACCTAACCTAACCTAACCTAACCTAACCTAACCTAACCTAACTCAAATACACTAAAATCACTGTAACCATGATATTCACAAAACTCTATGACCACCTAAACACACACACACACACACCACACACACACACACACACACACACACACACACACACACACACACACACACCACACATCACTTTACTTTGAACACATTCAAAACACTCTCATACATCATTTGAGACCACCTTTTCTTAATATCTCTCATCCACAACCTTTATCATCTCACTACAGAACAACCCCAAGATTACTTCGAACACTCTCATAAATCATTTGAATACTCACATAAACACCTTTGAACATTTCCAAACAACACTGAAGCACTTCCAAAATATCATTTTTGATTACTCCCAAATAAGATTTATCATCTCTAATTTATCTACACTTACACATTTCTTTAACTGAAATTACAACACATCCACCATACTACTCCCTCAGCCTCCAGACTTTACAACATTAACACAAAAACTAACTTAGACACTTATGACATGAGACATTACCATATCTAACACACTGACTAACTTTGAACCAACTCTGAACACCACTGATCTTCAAAAAATACTCTGCACATCATTTGAACACCTTCAAAAAACACCATCAAACACCTTCGAATACTCCCAAAACACTACTGATTACTACCAAATCACCGTCAAAATCACCAGAAACTAAGTTTAACATCACCATCCAACATCCTTTTTATAGAAATCCCCTCGAATCACTATAACCAAAAACTCCCTCCCCATTTGGCGCACAAAAAAAAGCATGAACACAAACCTAATACGCAAACACTTAGTACATGATCACAATCAACTGAAAACATATCTTGTACACACACATAATCTATGACAACCACCAACTACAATCACCCATGTTCACTTACCTCAAAAATCACTAATATCACAGAAAACACTCATTTTATAAACATTTCACAAAAACACAAAAAAAATCATATTTGACAATATCTAAGCGCACTCACCTCACTACCACCAACACACGATGTCACACCTCACAGGACCGACGAGCTCACCTCCAGTGACGTCACACTCCCATTGTGTTACTTGGTGGTTGGTAACATCACACCCAACCCACCTTGTTTCAACCTGTTGTACCCTACATTACCTAAGAACACTTTATCCAAGACGATTACCAGATTTTATGACCCCACCACCAAGATCACAGAAAACACACATTTTTATAATTATTCACACAAAAATCACGATCACCAATTCCATATCATGTTTACCGTCATCTATCAACACTCATCACCAAGATCACCAAAAATCTAAGATCATGCATCTCAAAACTACTATGATCACTGAAAACACTTATTTTTTAAACATTCGCACAAAAATAAGACATACACAAAAAATACCCAACATTTCCACCAACATCATAACATAACATCATCCCTAAAACATCCTTCCTTATTCATTCCGTATATCTCCTAGAGTTGTTTTAACCCCGACGGGCCCATCACGACGTAGGAGCCAGAGCAACCATCACCACTCCAACACAACCTACTACACTCTGGCTCCAAATGTCATGATGGGCCCGACAGGGTTAAAACAACTCTAGGAGATATACGGAATGAATAAGGAAGGATGTTTTAGGGATGATGTTATGTTATAGATGTTGGTGGAAATGTTGTGGTATTTTTTGTGTATGTCTTATTTTTGTGCGAATGTTTAAAAAATAAGTGTTTTCAGTGATCATAGTAGTTTTGAGATGCATGATCTTAGATTTTTGGTGATCATGGTGATGAGTGTTGATAGATGACGGTAAACATGATATGGAATTGGTGATCGTGATTTTTGTGTGAATAATTATAAAAATGTGTGTTTTCTGTGATCTTGGTGGTTTGGTCATAAAATCTGGTAATCGTCTTGGATAAAGTGTTCTTAGGTAATGTAGGGTACAACAGGTTGAAACAAGGTGGGTTGGGTGTGATGTTACCAACCACCAAGTAACACAATGGGAGAGTGACGTCACTGGAGGTGAGCTCGTCGGTCCTGTGAGGTGTGACATCGTGTGTTGGTGGTAGTGAGGTGAGTGCGCTTAGATATTGTCAAATATGATTTTTTTGTGTGTGAAATGTTTATAAAAATGAGTGTTTTCTGTGATATTAGTGATTTTTGAGGTAAGTGAACATGGGTGATTGTAGTTGGTGGTTGTCATAGATTATGTGTGTGTTCAAGATATGTTTTCAGTTGATGGTGATCATGTGCTAAGTGTTTGCGTATTAGGTTTGTGTTCATGCTTTTTTTTGTGCGCAAATTGGGGAGGGAGTTCTTGGTTATAGTGATTTGAGGGGATTTCTATAAAAAGGATGTTGGATGGTGATGTTAAACTTAGTTTCTGGTGATTTTGACGGTGATTTGGTAGTAATCAGTAGTGTTTTGGGAGTATTCGGAGGTGTTTGATGGTGTTTTTTGAAGGTGTTCGAATGATGTGCAGAATATTTTTTGAAGATCAGAGGTGTTCAGAGTTCGTTCAAACTTAGTCAGTGTGTTAGATATGGTAATGTCTCATGTCATAAGTGTCAGAGTTGGTTTTTGTGTTAATGTTGTAAAGTCTGGAGACTGAGGGAGTAGTATGGTGGATGTGTTGTAATTTCAGTTAAAGAAATGTGTAAGTTTAGATAAATTAGAGATGATAAATCTTATTTGGGAGTAATCAAAAATGATATTTTGGAAGTGCTTCAGTGTTGTTTGGAAATGTTCAAAGGTGTTTATGTGAGTATTCAAATGATTTATGAGAGTGTTCGAAGTAATCTTGGGGTTGTTCTGTAGTGAGATGATAAAGGTTGTGGATGAGAGAGATTAAGAAAAGGTGGTCTCAAATGATGTATGAGAGTGTTTTGAATGTGTTCAAAGTAAAGTGAGGTGTGTGTGTGTGTGTGTGTGTGTGTGTGTGTGTGTGTGTGTGTGTGTGTGTGTGTGTGTGTGTGTGTGTGTGTGGTATGTATGTGTGTGTGTGTGTGTGTTTAGGTGGTCATAGACTTTTGTGAATATCATGGTTACAGTGATTTTTAGTGTATTTGAGTTAGGTTAGGTTAGGTTAGGTTAGGTTCGGTTAGGTTAGGTTAGGTTAGGTTAGGTTGGGTTAGGATAGGTTCGGTTAGGTTAGGTTAGGTTAGGTTAGGCTAGGTTAGGATAGGTTCGGTTAGGTTAGGTTAGGTTAGGTTAGGTAACATTACTTAGGATAGGTTAGGTTAAGATAGGTTAGGTTAGGTTAGGTTAGGTTAGGTTAGGATAGGTTAGGTTAGGTTAGGTTAGGTTAGGTTAGGTTAAGATAAGTAAGGTTAGGTTAGGTTAAGTTAGGTTAGGTTAGGTTAGGTTCAGTTAGGTTAGATTAGGTTAGGTTGGGTTAGGATAGGTTCGGTTCGGTTAGGTTAGGTTAGGTTAGGTTAGGCTAGGTTAGGATAGGTTCGGTTAGGTTAAGATAGGTAAGGTTAGGTTAGGTTAATTTAGGTTAGGTTAGGTTAGGTTCGGTTAGGTTAGGTTAGGTTAGTTGGGTTAGGATAGGTTCGGTTAGGTTAGGTTGGGTTTTAGGTTGGGCTAGGTTAGGATAGGTTCGGTTAGGTTAGGTTAGGTTAGGTTAGGCTAGGTTAGGTTAGGATAGGTTAGGTTAAGTTAGGTTAAGTTAGGTTAGGTTAGGTTAGGTTCGGTTCGGTTTGGTTAGGTTTGGTTAGGTGTGAACCGCATTTCATGGTGTCTGTCTGACCTGAGTTGACGCAGGTGTTCGGTAAGGAGATGATTATCTTAAATCTACCTTGGGTTGTGAATCGCATTACATGGTGTCGTCGGAGGGGGAAGGGGTGTACAAAAAAATCATGACGCAATACTTTTGGGGTAGGGCATATAAGTTCAAGGAGTCTCTCAGAGCGAGGAATGTGTTTCTGTTCGGAAATCGAGTAAATATTTCTACCATTGAGTGTGTTTACCAACAAGAAAATAATGTTCGATTTTAAGATAAAGTTTTCAAAACTAATTTGGAAATATCCAAAAATGGAGTCGTTCAAAGTAATTCTGGAGTACTCTAATGCATTTTGGAAGTGTTCCATGTGTGTGTGTGTGTGTGTGTGTGTGTGTGTTAGGTGGTCATACAGTTTTGTGAGTGTCTTGGTTACAGTGATTTTAGTGGATTTGAGTTAGGTTAGGTTAGGTTAGGTTAGGTTAGGATAAGTTAGGTTAGGTTAGGTAAGGTTAGGTTAGGTTAGGTTAGGTTAAGTTAGGTTAGGTTAGGATAGGTTAGGTTAAGATAGGTTAGGTTAGGTTAGGTTAGGTTAGGATAGGTTAGGTTAGGTTAGGTTAGGTTAGGTTAGGTTAGGTTAGGATAAGTTAGGTTAGGTTAGGTAAGGTTAGGTAAGGTTAGGTTAGGTTAAGTTAGGTTAGGTTAGGTTAGGATAAGTTAGGTAGTTAGGTTAGGTTAGGTTAAGTTAGGATAAGTTAGGTTAGGTTAGGTTAGGTTCGGTTAGGTTAGGCTAGGTTAAGTTAGGTTAGGATAAGTTAGGATGAGTTAGGTATGGTTAGGTTAGGTTAGATTAAGATAGGTTAGGTTAGGTTAGGAATAAGTTAGGTTAAGTTAGGTAAGTTAGGTTAGGATAAGTTAGGTTAGGTTATAGGTTAGGTTAGGTTAGGTTAGGTTAGGTTAGGTTAGGTAGGTTAGTGTGTGTGTGTGGTGTGTGTTAGGTGGTTATAGAGTTTTGTGAATAACTTGATTACAGTGATTTTAGTGGATTTGAGATGGGTGATGAGATGCATTTGTGATGAAAGTGATTTTTGTGTGTGTTCAGAAGAGGTGCGTTGGAGATGGGTGAGTGGATGTGAAGAAATGCGGGGAATGGAGAGGGGTTGGGGAGGGTTGTATTAAAATAGGGGGAGATTTTACTAAAAATAAGGTAATGTGTGAATATTTTAAAAAGAAATTATAGAATTGAAAAGTTAAGATAAATTGGAAAAGAAGGGGGTGTTGAAACATCTCGCAATATTTGGGTAGTGAGTTTAGTTGATGCGAGTATAATATCAATTTATGTGGATACAAGGATATGGGTATGGAGAGGATTTTATTAGAAATTTAGTAATGTAAAGAGGAATGTGTATTAAATTAAGATTCAGTAAAAAGAAGGGGAAAAAAATGTGAAATAAATTGGTAATTGATGAGGGTTGTGGGTAATGTAGTCGAACTAGAGTTGCTGAAAAGTGTTTATAAGTGGTGTGGTGACTTTTTCTGATGAAATAGTTAAACGAGAAAAATGTCTAGACTTTGTTTGTATTTGTGAAAAATTGTGGATTGTGGGATTGTGGGTGTTGTGGGATGTGTGTTTTTGGATTGTGGGCGTTTGTCGAACTAGAGTGCTGAAAAAGTTTATAAGTTGTGGGTTTGTTGTGCCATTTTCTGATGAAATTAGTTAAAACGAGAAAAAAATTGTGGGTTGTTGGTGATGTGGGTTTTTGGTGATGTGGGTTTTGTGGGTTGTGGGTGATGTGGGTTGTGGGTGATGTGGGTTGTGGGTGATGTGGGTTTTGTGGGTGTTGTTGTCAAACTAGAGATACCGAAAAGTGATTTTAAGTTGGTTGTTGTGACTTTTTCTGATGAAATTAGTTAAAACGAGAAAAAAAAAATGTGGGGTTTTGGGGGGATATGGGTTGTTGTTGTAAAATTTTTTTTTTTTATTTAAATTAGTTAAAACGAGAAAAAATTGTGGGGTTTTGGGTGTTGTGGGATGTGGGTGTTGTGGGTGTTGTGGGTGTTTGGGATGTGGGTGTTGTGGGTGTTGTGGGTGTTGTGGGTTTTGTGGGTGTTGTGGGATGTGATTGTTGATCTTAGTTTATGGTGATTTTGGTTGTGTTTTGACTGTATTCAGTGGTGTTTTAGTACTATTCAGTGGTGTTTTAGTACTATTCAGTGGTGTTTTAGTACTATTCAGTGGTGTTTTAGTACTATTCAGTTGTGTATTTGGGAGTACTCAAAATGTTGTCTTGGAAGTGTTTCAGTGTTGTTTGGAAAATGTTCAAAGGTATTTTTTTTGTGAGTATTCAAATGATTTATGAGAGTGTTTTGAAGGTGTTCAAAGTGAGGTGTGTGTGCGTATTAACTTTGTAATATGTGAAATTGTGACTAGTGAATTAATGGAAAAGTGGTTATAAGTGTTGTGGTGACTTTTTCTGATGAAATAGTTAAAACGAGAAAAATTGGGGGTTATGAGTGAAAATTGTGAGGTGTTGGTTGGAGTGTGAGGGTTCTGGAGGGTGGGGAGGAGGAGAGAGAGAAGGTTACTTCGTGGGGAGTGACCTGAGATGAAACAGTTAAAACGAGAAAAATATCTAGACTTGTGTTGTATTTTGTAAAGAAATTGTGGATTGTTGTGGGTATTAAAGAAAAAAAAATGTGAAATTATTTGGATTATCCTGGGTTAAGAGTGAAAATGTTTTCCCTATGTTGTATATGAAATGTGTAATACTGAGATGGGGGAGTCGACAAGATTCAGCCTGTGTGCGGGGTCATCTCGTGACGTCACTGTCATAGGGGGAAGTCGACAAGATTCAGCCTGTGTGTGCGGTCATCACGTGACGTCACTGTCATAGGGGGAAGTCGACAAGATTCAGCCTGTGTGCGGGGTCATCACGTGACGTCACTGTCATAGGGGGAAGTCGACAAGATTCAGCCTGTGTGGGGGGTCATCACGTGACGTCACTGTCATAGGGGGAAGTCGACAAGATTCAGCCTGTGTGGGGGGTCATCATGTGACGTCACTGACATAGGGGGAAGTCGACAAGATTCAGCTTGTATGTGTGAGGTCATCACGTGACGTCACTGACCGCCGAGTAAACACACTTTTTAGTTCATTTAACTTAATGAGAGGAATACTGACGTCACACTTGTTTAGACCTGTAGTAAGAGAAAGTACCATGCCCCATAGGAGGAGTTAATTTGAATGCTTACCCTGAGAGGGGGGATCCAAAAGCTTGATCCGAGGAGATGGAGTCTTGGTATTATCGAGAAAAACTTGATCCAAGGAGATCATAAGAATTTCGAAACCCCATAGGGGGGAATCCAAAAGCTTGATCCAAGGAGATGGAGACTTTGATTTCGAGAAAAATTTGATCCGAGGAATTGGAGTCTTTGTATTATCGAGAAAACCTTGATCCAAGGAGATGGAGTCTTTGTATTATCGAGAAAACTTGATGCAAGTGGGAGTCCATTTTGAATGCTTATACCCAGAGGGGGAATCCAAAAAAAACTCGATCCAAGGAGATGGAGGAGAAAAACTTGATCCCAGGAGATCATAAGAATTTCGAAACCCCATAGGGGGGAATCCAAAAACTTGATCCGAGGAATTGGAGTCTTTGTATTATCGAGAAAACTTGATCCGAGGAGTTCATAAGAAAATGAAATTCGAAAAAAAATGGGATGGGGGTGAAAGTGGGAGGGGGAAACTCAAAAATTTGATCCGAGGAGATGGAGTCTTGGTATTATCGAGAAAACTTGATTCGAGGAGAGCAAAAGAAATTCAAAAAAAAATCGAAAAAAATCGGAAAAAAATTCGGGGTGCGGGGGCGATCCGGACGACGCTGCAGAAGGCGCAGCAGAAGGCGCTGGCGGGCGCGACGGGCGGGCGCGAAGGGCGCGACGGCGGGCGCGACGGGCGGGCGCGAAGTGCGTGGGTGGGTGGATGGGTCGGCGCGACGGGTGGGTGGGGGGTGCGGGGGGTGCGCGGGTGGAGGCGCGGGGGGGGCGGGGGGGGTCGTGGGAGGGGAGTCGTGGGCGGGGTCGTGGGCGGGGTCGTGGACGGGAGTCGTGGGCGGGGGTCGTGGGCGGGGGTCGTGGGCGGGGGTCGTGGGCGGGCGCGGGGTGGGGGTCATGGGTGAGGTGGTCTCGAGGGCGAGGTGGTCTCGAGGGGGAGGTGGTCTCGAGGGCGAGGTCAAGGTCATTAGCACATAGGTGTGAAAAGGAGACCGCTCAGAGGAGGGACCGCTCTGTAGAAGGGAACCGCAGAGAGGAGGGACAGACTGTAGAAGAGACCGCTGAGAGGAGGGACCGCTCTGTAGAAGAGACCGCTGATAGGAGGGACCACTCTATAGAAGAGACCGCCCTGTAGAAATCAACACAACTTAAATATATATATATATATAAAATATATATATATATATATACTATACTATATTTATAATTATATATAAATATATATATATATACGAAATATATATACATAAATAATATAAGTATATATATATATATATATATATATATATATATATTTATAAATATATATATATAAATATATATGTCGTCCGAATATTGTAGGAAACTGGTCATTAGCAAGAACTCATTTAACTTAAGTCCTTTCCTATAATTTTCTCTTATACTTTTAAAGATATATTTTTTTGATTAATGTTAAGTAAAAATTTTTAATTTGCAGCACCATAGAATCTTAGAAAAACTAACCCTAACCTTATTATAACCAAGAACAATTTATTTTATCCCTAACCCAACTAAATATATTTTTGATTTGTTTAACCAATAATTTACTACTAAACAACACAGTGAAATATATTTTTATCGATAGTATCATAATGATTTTGCTGAAATTGTTGCATACACAAATTTTAGCTTGTCCTATATTGGGCAAAATGATCGTTGCTATTCAAGCCCAATAAGGCAAGTTCTTGCCTATTCGGCACGACATATATAAATAAAACAGCAATATATATAATTAAAAAATAGATATAATGTCGTGCCTAATAGGAAAACTGGTCAATTAGACAAGAACTCATTAAATTAATTCCTTTCTAAAATTTTGGGGTCTTATACGTTTAAAGATATATATATTTTCATTAATGTTACTGTTAAAAAATTTATAATTATTACTCCAAAAGAATCTTAAAACTTAACTTACTCTACCCAAATTATTACAAGAACAATTTATTTTAGCCTAACCCAACTAAATAGATTTTAGCATTTTTACAGTAATTTGAATACTAAACAACACAGTGAAATATATTTTTTTCGTTAAGTCATAATGATTTTGGCAAAATTATTGCATACACAAATTTTCACTTGTCCTATATGGCAAGATGAGCGTTGCTATTTAAGCCAAGAGGCGAAGTTCTGCCTATTCGGCACGACATATATATTTATATATATATATATCAAATATGACGTGCCCGAATAGGCCAGTTCGATCTTGGCTTAAATAGCAACGCTCATCTGCCAAAATGACAAGTGTAAAATTGGTATGCAATAATTTCGCCAAATCAAACCTGAACCTAACTGAATCTAGAAAAACTTACCTAACCTCATTATAACAAGAGCCAATATTAATTTTAGCTACCCCAAGTAAATATATTTTAAATTACGTTTACAATAATTTAGTACTAAACAAACACAATGAAAATCTTTTTTTCGTAGGTGTTCAGAATGATTTTTGCGAAAAAATGCATACACAAAATTTCACATTGTCCTATAATGGCAAGATGAGCGTTGCTATATATATATATATATATATTATATTATATAAAAATATAAAAATATATATTTTAATATATAATATAAAAAAAAAAAAAATATAGACAGGACCCCCCCGATAAGATCATCGCAAAGGATTTTTCCGCAAACAAAACACCCCCAAATTTTTGCCCGCCAACCCCGAAAAACCCGCATACCGTTTTTTCGCCCCGAGACGCTCCAAGCCCCCTCACCACCTACATTGCCGCTCGGGTCCCATTTTTTTACCAGCACCCCGCGTAACATCCAAGCTACACCAAAAATTTTTCAATTATTACAGTATTTTGGGTGTGTTTTTGGAAAAAAAGTGACCGGGGCCCCCAAAAAAGCTTCTAGTGCCAACCCTGTGGAAAAAAGGGGTGAGAATTAGTATGGAATTAAAAAAGATTTTGAAGGGGTTTTGGGGCAACCCTAAAAGCCAAAGCCAGTTGGAACCTTTGGCCCCTACTTCAAAGTTTAAGGGAAAATGTTGAGAGTGGGTTGAACGAAAAACCTTTATAGATAAAAATCACCCTGACACAGCTGTTGCAAGCCGTGTTTGTGACTATTTCAATGACAATGTTATGGCCCTTTTTTGGAAAGTTTTTAAAGGGAAAAGGGGAGGTACAGAGCTCTATGGACAGTTTTTGTTTTTGCGACAGAGGCCCCAGGGGACTCCAAGCTGGCCCAAGGGGCAAAAAAGAAAAAAGGGAAGTAACCCCGGAAAAGGCCTTGTCCCTAAGTCCTAAGGGAAAGGGGATCCCTTAAAAACCAGTAAAAAGATAATGCCCCCCCCCCTCCTCCCACCCCTCAATCTTTCACCAGATCTTCAAAAAAAGTAAGTGTATGAAAATTTGTGCCTCCCCTTTTTAGTTTGTGTGTTTTAAAATTAAAATTTTTCCTGTGGAAAAAAAAAAATTTTTTTCTTTATTTTTGGGGGTTCTTGAAACGGTTTTAAATTTTTTAATTTCCCCTTTTTTTCTTAGGGGAAAAAAATTATTGGGATAACGATTTTTTTCCGCATAACGATAGCCCTCTTGCACGGTTTAAAAATCTTTTAACCCGGGGGGTTTCCACTGTATATATATATTTTTAAATAATTTATATGTATGTATGTAATATATTTTAATATTTTAAAATATATTTTTTAAATATATATATATATATATATATATATATTATATATTTCCATGGGGAAGTGGAATAAAAAATTTTTCCTCCTTTAACCCATTGCGTTTTGGGTTAAAAGTAAATTTAAAATTCCCGGGGGATCAAGGGGCAATTAACCCCTTTTCCTGTAAAGTTTTCTAAAAAAAATTTAAAAAAATTGTAAAAGGGGGAAGTTTTGAATGGGGTTGGATGAGGGTGCAAATGAAAAGAAAGAGATGATTGTGGATGTTATGAATGAAAAGGAAGGCTGGATTTTCCTGGCTTTAAGTAAACAAAGTTTAAAGGCGGGGGGGAGATTTCAAGGGAGGGGAAAAAAAAAAGGGAAATTGGTCGGGGGTTTTTAAAATAGCGTTAGAGCTAAAAAAGGAAGTAGCAATAATTTGAAGATAAGCTATGGCAGGAAAAGAGTGACTAAAAAATGTATTAATTCAAGGATTATGTGGGGGGTTAAAATAAAGTTTGGGATGTAAAAAGTGGGTTTCAGTAAGCTTTTGTATGACCGGGGGGAAGAGAGAATTTGTAGAGGAGAGAGAGATTTTTTTGGGGAAAATTTTTAAAGTGAATGCGGGGGAAATTTTTGGGGGAATAAAGTGTGAGAGATTGGGGTTGGGGTTTTTTCAATGCTAAAGTGGGTAAAATGTTATGGGGGAGTAGTGGGGTAAATTTTGGGTGCCAGGGGAAAAGGGTTAAATGGGGAGCCTTTAAAAATTGAGCTATCGTAGAAAGAGTTTTTGGTTTAATAAGTAATACTTATTTTATAAAAAAGAGAAAAATAAATAAAACAAGGTATGATGTAGCACGAAATTGAAGTATTTCTTAGTTTAAATTTTATTGGTGGTAAAGGGTTTTATGGGTAGGCCAGGTTTGTAAAAGTTTATAGGGGGGAAACTGTTATATCGGGATCATTTTTTAGTTGAACTAAAATTTAGAGTAAGAGGTAGATTGGAAAAGAGGAAGGTGGCAACAACAAGTAAGGGGGAAAGGGGGGAAAGTGTTATAAAAAGGGGGAGGGGGAAAGGGTTGTGTGAGATAAAAGGGCGACTATTGGCGGAAAGGGGGCTGGTCAAAAGTATGGGGGGGGGTTTGAGGGGGTTTGGGATGATTTTTAAAAATTTGCAGTAATAGAATGGGGGCAGAAGTTTTGGGGTTTTAGGAGGGGGGGGCAGGAGGAAAGAGGGGGTGATTTTGGTGGAATAAATAAAAAAAAAGGGGGTGGAAAATAGAAAAAAGGTAGCTTATGAATTTTTTTACAAACAGAAGTGTTATAAGAAGAGCAGAGAAAAACGGAGAGAAAAAAAAAAGGTGAAGAGAGGGGTTTGGGGGGAGTGCAAAAAAGGGAGAGCAGATGTTTGAGTGGGAGGGGGCCACGGTCAAAAAAATTTTAATGAGAAAAAAAAAAATTTTTGGGAAGTGATTTTAAACAAGTTAAGAAAGCCTAGGGAAAGAGTGGATTTGTCATTTAAAAAAACAGAGTAAGGTGTTTTTGTAAAAAGGGGAGGGGGGGGGGGGAGGGGTTTTTTAGGTAGAAAGGCGAAAAATATTTTTGAGGAAATTTTTTAAAAGTTGAGGAAAAAAAGGGGGGGTTAATTTTTTTTCACTTTCCCGGGAGGAAAACCACTTTTTTGGATGAAGAAGGAGGTATGAAAGTGTGGTTAGGTTTCGTGAGGGGGTTTTCATAAAAATTTTAAAGGGGATAAAAACAGCTGGAAATGTTTGGGGTCATTTACGAAAAAAGTTAAAAGCAGGGGGGGGGGGGGGGGGATAGTGTTTTAGTGGTTGGGAATTTTGTTTTAAAGAATTTTGGGAAAAAGGGGAAAGGGACCTTGGGATTTTGGGGAGAGCTGTTTTGTCCCTTTTTTAAAGGGAAAGGGGGCACAAGAGATTTTTAAAAATTTTTTTTAAGAAATTTTTTAAAATGAGTATACCAGGAAAAGTGTAAGGGAGGGTTTTTATAATTGAAAGAAAAAAGAGGTAAGACCGAATGTAGGAAATTTCGGGTGAGCAAAGGGGGTTTCAGAGTGGGTAGGGATGTTAGATTTAAATTTTAAAATTGGGAAACATATGTGGAACCGAAATTTGATAAAGGGAGGGGAAATTTTTTTTGCCTTTATGGATTTTGAAAAGGCATAGAAAAAGGTGGATAGGGGGGAGCAATGTGGCAGTTGTTGCAAGAATTTGGAAAAAGTAGTAAGTTACTAAATGCTTAAAGGTTTTTATTTGGGGTAGGGGGTATTTTAGGGTTTTGTAGAAGAGAGGGGGATACTTCCCGGTAAAAATGGTCTTAACGGGGGTGTGTAATGTCAAACCCTGGTTGTTTAATATATTTATTAAAGTGGTTTTAAAAGAAGTAAAAGCTAGGGTGTTCGGGGGGAGGGGTGGGGTTTAAAAATTTTGAAGAATCAAATTCAAAATGGAAATTGACACAGTTACTTTTTTTGTGGGGAAAAACTTGCTTAAAGGGGGGATTCTAAAGAAAAAATTTCAAAGGTTAGTGGGGTGATTGGGAAAGTGTGAAAAGGGAAAAAAATTTTAAAGTGAACATAGAAAAAAAGGGAAAAGGGGTGAGGGGGATTTAAATGATTTAGATTAAGAAAAAAAAGGGTTTTCAAATTTTGGGGGGGAGGAGTATGGGGAAAAAGTGGGGAAAGTTTTCAATTTACTTGGGAGTTGCCCTGTCGGGGGGATGGGTTTATGAAGGATTTTAGGTTAATTTATTGGGAAATTTATTGAGGGAAAAAAAAGGTGAGTGGTTTCTTGGGGATATGTGGAGTCAAAAAAATTTTTTATTGAGGCAAAAATATGAAAATATATTTTACCAACCCACCATGGAAGTTGGGAACTTGGGTGGTAAATGTAGCAGGGGAGGAGACGTTTGGGGGCCCGTGGGAGTATTTTATATATACATATATATATATATTTAAAATATATAATATATATTTTTATATATATATATAATATATATATTATATTATATATATATATATATATATGTCTTGGAATAGGCAGAACTGCGTCTTGGAAAAATGAATGCTTTTTGCCATAAAGACAAGCGAAAAAATGTGTATGGAATTTTTTCCCCAAAAATCTTTTAAAACCTAACGCAAAAATATTTTTCACTGTGTTTGTTTATATTAAATTATTGTAAACAAACTAAAATATATTTAGGGGGGTTTAGGCTAAAAATAAAGTTTTTTTAAAAAGGGTTAGGAAAGTTTTTAAGTTTTTTGGGTGAAAAAATTATAAATTTTTCATCAACTTTAATAAAAAATATATCTTTAAAAAGTATAAGAGGAATTTTTGAAAGGATTAATTTTAAAAGGTTTTGCTAATTGACCATTTTACATATTCGGGACGACAAATTTATTATATATATATATTATATAATTTATTATATATTAAAAATTTTATTATTAATATATAAAATATAAAATTATATTTTTATATGTCTGCCGAAAAGGCAAAAAAATTGCGACTTGGCTTTAAAAAAAAACCCCCTCATTGCATATAGGCAAGTGAAAATTTGTGTAAGCAAAAAATTTCGCCAAAAAAATTTTGAACCTACGAAAAAAAATTATTTGTTTTTGTTTGTTTTTACTAAATTTTGTAAAGATTTAAAATATATTAGTTGGGTTTGCTAAAAAAATTTTCTCTTGTTATAAAAAGGTTAGGAAGTTTTTAAGTTTTTTTTTTTGGGAAAATTAAAAAAATTTTTTCATTAAAAATTTAAAGAAAAAAAATATATTAAAGTATAAAGAAAAAATTTTAGAAAAAGGGTTAAAATTTTAAAGAGTTTTGGCTAATTGACCAGTTTTTCTATTCGGCACGACATAAAATTTTAAAATTAAAAATATATATATATATATATATAAAATATTATATTATATATTTATAAAATTATATATAAAATTATTTATATATATTTTATTTAAAATAATTTTATATATTATATATATATATTTATTATATAAATTTTTTTTAAATAATTTTATATATTATTAAAATTAAATTATTAAAAAATTTTTAAAATTTAATCCCCTTTAAAATTTTCTTTAGTTTTAAAAATATTTTTTTTTTAATTTTTTTAAAAAAAAAGCCCCAAAAATTGAAAATTTAAACAAAACAAACAAATTTTTGCCCCAAAAAATAAAAGAGAGGAAAACTAAAAAAAAAAAGGAAAAAAATTTTTTTTCGATTGAATTTTTTAAAAGTCAAACATTCCAATGGAAGAGGCGGCCCATAAAGCAAGAGAAGTTTTGGGATTGGGTATATAAAAATTATTTAAAAAAATATAAATTAAAAATAAAAATTATTGGTCCGAAAAAAAACTGGATTGCAAAATTAAAAAAAAACCCAAAAACCACTTTGTATAATTTTTTTTTATCAAAAAGGAAATAGTATGGAAGTAAAAATAAATAAAAGAGAAAGTTAAAGTTTGGGATGGAA
>NC_069480.1:7764957-7779957 GCF_026875155.1 Cherax quadricarinatus
AAAAGGGGGAAAAGACCACTGTACTGGCAGAGCACACGCCTAGCCTCTGCTCTGACTGTTCTATTCGCGGCATCAGTGCTGGCCCTCGAGGCTACTAGTCGGTGGGACACACAGTCACCTCTCTCACTCCCGCTTCGACCGACTTGAGGTACACAGGTACTCCCCCTCACGGACTGGCTTGCGGTCACTTCCTCACACTGCCCGTTGTGTACTCACTCCTACCGATTAAAGCCAATCTAGTCCACGGCCGTTCATTGCTACCTACGCTACCTTCATCGGCACTAAACCGCTGTTCAACAGTAAGAACAGCAATAACAGTGGTGACAGCGGAGTCAGCGGCCTTGTGAGCCTCTTCAGGGTGGAGGGGATCGGTCGACACCAGTCAACATTCATCTGTCGTCATCCAACGCACCTGCTAGCCTAAAGAGTTATCTGCTACTCCCAGCGTTCTTGACGGGACCCGGATAGATCTTCGTCCTAGATTTTTCCCACAAAATTGGACATAGGCATCACGGCGTCCCATCTCCAGCCTTAGCAGTCACGTGTTCACTCATCACCCTCTCTACAGCCCTTCAACACTCTCCAGCACCATTCTCCTGCCTCCTACAGCGTCCCTACGCCCTTCTCAGCTACAAGAAGTAGAGGTGAGGTCGTTAGTGTGTTGGCTTCGTGTGGCTCCACGAGTGACCACGAGGCAGCTCTCGGGTTGGTTTATACCCTAATCAGCGTGTAAACACACCAGCCCTCTATACAGCCTTATCTGCTAGGCAAAGACGTCCTTCTCGCCGTCCATGTGTGTTGTGTTCTTCCCAGTTTCCTCCAAGAAGTTCTACCTGGCTTAGCACGTGGGAACCCAGTTGGCTTAGCCCTAAGCCAGCAAAGTTCAGCGTCTACAGCAGCTCGTGACTCATCATAGTGTCTACTACTACTCAGCGCCTACGTATCTCCAGCCAGTGCAGTTTTTTTTTTTGTGTTGCCCAGTTTAAAAATTTTTTTTTTTTTTTCCCTTTCCCTTGTTGTTTTATTCCCAGTTCATCACCAGTTCTGTTTTCCCCAGTGATTTGTTACAGTAAAACTTACTCGTCCCAGTTCAAAGTTTCACTTAAGCTTGTTTTTAGCACGTTCGTGCCCAAGAATTAGGCAAGCGAAGAATTCCCAAGTATTAAGATCCCAAGAAGTTGCAGTGTCTGACAGGTTTGTAGATGAATGGTTCAGAGAACCGACATGTTGATAAATTAGACACATGTGCAACTTGGGAATTCTTCGCTTGCCTAATTCTTGGGCACGACCTACTTCAACATTGAACAAATGTTACACGACCTATGACTGCTGCACCTCTCCTGCCATCGGTTTATAAGCTCCTTCTCAGCACGTATGCCGTATTCTATTCAAGATTGATGGACTGACCACATCGACTCAAGGTTGAGGGACTGATTACCTCATTCTCCTCCTGTTCTTCAAGATTCTCCTTTGTATGGACTGATGAAGCCACTGTGTGGCGAAACGTTTCCTCAATAAAGATACCCAAGAGTTGCACATGTGTCTAATTTATCAACATGTCGGTTCTCTGAACCATTCATCTACAAACTACCGTCCTGCCAGATGACAGTGAAACAGAAACCTGTAACTGTTTTGCATGATGGTAGGATTGCTGGTTTCTTTTTCTGTCTCATAAACACGCTAGATAACAGGCATATCTTGCTACTCCTACTTACACTTTGGTCACACTTCACAGACACACACATGCATATATATATACATACATCTAGGTTTTTCTCCTTTTTCTAAATAGCTCTTGTTCCTCTTTATTTCTTCTATTGTCCATGGGGAAGTGGAAAAGAATCTTTCTTCGTAAGCCATGCGTGTCGTATGAGGCGACTAAAATGCCGGGAGCATGGGCTAGTAACCCCCTTCTCCTGTAGACATTTACTAAAAAAGAGAAGAAGAAAAACTTTATAAAACTGGGATGCTTAAATGTGCGTGGATGTAGTGCGGATGACAAGAAACAGATGATTGCTGATGTTATGAATGAAAAGAGGGTTTGGGTGTCCTGGCCCTAAGCGAAACAAAGCTGAAGGGGGTAGGGGAGTTTCGGTGGGGGGAAATAAATGGGATTAAATCTGGGGGTATCTGAGAGAGTTAGAGCAAAGGAAGGGGTAGCAGTAATGTTGAATGATCAGTTATGAAGGAGAAAAGAGAATATGAATGTGTAAATTCAAGAATTATGTGGATTAAAGTAAAGGTTGGATGCGATAAGTGGGTTCATAATAAGCGTGTATGCACCTGGAGAAGAGAGGAATGCAGAGGAGAGAGAGAGATTTTGGGAGATGTTAAGTGAATGTATAGGAGCCTTTGAACCAAGTGAGAGAGTAATTGTGGTAGGGGACCTAAATGCTAAAGTAGGAGAAACTTTTAGAGAGGGTGTTGGTAGGTAAGTTTGGGGTGCCAGGTGTAAATGATAATGGGAGCCTTTGATTGAACTTTGTATAGAAAGGGGTTTAGTTACAGGAAATAAATATTTTAAGAAAAAGAGGAAAAGTATACGATATGATGTAGGGCAAAAAATGACAGTAGTTTGTTGGATTATGTTTTGGTAGAAAAAAGATTTTGAGTAGACTTCGGATGTAGTTTATGGGGCCCAGTATATCAGATCACTTTCTAGTTGTAGCTACATGAGATAAAAGGTAGAGGGTAAAAGGAGAATAGAAGCTCGGGGAAGAGAGAGGTAAAGGGTTTAAAAACTAAAAGAGGAGGCGGGTTAGGGTAAGAAAAAAAACAGCATTGGGGAAGATGGGCTAATGAGGATAGGCAATGGGGTCGAAGAGGTATGGGGTAGGTTTTAAAAAATGTAGTGTTGAGTGTTCAGCAGAATTTTGTGGTACGGGAAAAAGTGGGTGCGGGAGGAAGAGGAGCGATTGGTGGATGATGATGGAAGAGGTATTTTGGGAGAAAAAGTTAGCTATGAGAAGCTTTACAAAGTAAAGTGGAAAGGAGGGAAGAGTTTTTATGGAAAAAAAAGAGAGGGGTTAAGAGAGGGGTGAAGAAATGTAAAAAGGAGCAAATGAGAGAGTGGGTGAGATGTTATCAACAAATTTTGTTAAAAAATGAAAAAATTTTTGGGGGAGTGAGATTAACAAGTTAAAAGCTAGAGAAAAAGGGATTTGTCAGTTAAAAATAGGAGAGGAGAGTTATTAAAGGAGATTTTGGGTTTGGGAAGATGGGGGGAATATTTTGAGGAATTGTTTAAATGTTGATGAAGATGGGAAAAGCTGTGTTTGGGTTTGTTTTGGGCAAGGGAGGAAAAATCTTGTAGGATGGGGAAGAGCCGTTGTGGTGTGGGGGAAGTTCGTAAAGGGCAGTAGGTAAAAGGGAAAGGGGGAAAGGCGCCGGGTTGAGGGTAAAGTTTGAAATGTTAAAAGCAGGGGGGGATTAGTTTTGGAGTGGTTGGTGCAATTATTTAATAATGTATGGAAAAAGGGTAAGGTACCCAGGGATTGGCAGAGGCATGCATTGTTTCCCTTTTTATAAGGCAAATGGGAAAAGGAGTGCAAATATTTAGGGGGTAAGTTGTTAGTATACCTGGTTTTAAGGTTGGTAGGTTTATTGAAAGAATTAAGAGTAAGACGGAGATAGGATACAGATGAACAAGGAGGCTTTAAAAAAGGTTTTTGGGGTGTGTGGCCAGGTGTTTTCAGTGAAAAAATATAAGTGAACGTATTTAGATAAGGCTAAAGAGGTCTTTTTTGGCATTTAGGATTTGGAAAAGGCGTATGAAGGGGGTGGGGGGCAATGTGGCGATTTTTGCAGGTGTATGGTTTTGGAGGTGGTTACTGAAAAACAGGGAAGGGTTTTTGAGGATAGTGAGGCTCAAGTTAGAGTTGTAGGAAAGAGGAAAAAAATTTCCCGTAAAAGTGGCCTTTGAAAGGATGTGTGATGTCACCGTGGTTTAATATATTTATAGATGGGGTTGTAAGGAAGTAAAAGGGGGGTAGGCAAGAGGGTGGAGTTAAAAGATAAAAAATACAATAAAGGGGAGTTTTACAGTTTCCTTTGCTGTGACACTGTGCTCTTGGGGGATTCTGAAGAGAAGTTGCAGAGATTGGGGATGAAATTTTGGTAGGGTGTGCAAAAAGAAAAAAATTTAAAATGAAACGGAAAAAGAAAAGGGTTTTGAGGATAACAAAAAGATTTGGGGATGAAAGATGGATATCGTTTGGAGGGAGAGAGTTGGAGGGGTGATTATTCAGATATTTTGGGGGTGGGGTGTCAGCGGATGGGTTTAAAGAAAGATGAGGTGAATTATTTGAATTTATGGGGGGAAAAAAGGGTTGGGGGTGCTCTTAGGAGTCTGTGGAGACAAAACTTTGTCCTTGGGGGCAAAGAGGGGAATGTGAGAGTTAGTTTTTTTCCCAAGCTTTATATGGGGGGAAGGTGGGTGATGAATGTTGCAGCGAGGGAAGGCGGGGCAGTGGAGATGTATGTCTGAGAGCAAAAGTTGGGGTTTTGTATATAATGCAGAGAATTCGTAGTTGGAAGTTGGAGGTGCGGGATTACCAAAACTGTTTTCCCGAGGGCTGAGGGAAAGGGTTGTTGAGGTGGGTTTGGACATGTGGGAAAAATGGCGAAACAGAATAACTTCAAGATTTTATCAGTCTATAGGGGAAAGGAAGGCGGGGTAGGGTCGGCCTGGGAAAAGGGTTGGAGGGAGGGGGGTAAAAGGAGGTTTTGTGTGCGAGGGGCTTGGATTCCAGCAGGCATGCGTTAGCGTGTTTGTAGTGAATGGGACAATGTGTTTTTAATACTTGACGTGCTGTTGGAGTGTGAGCAAAGTAAATTTATGAAGGGGTTCAGGGAAACCGGCAGGCCGGACTTGGGGTCCTGGAGATGGGAAGTACAGTGCCTGCACTCTGAAGGAGGGTGTTAATGTTGCAGTTTAAAAACTGTAGTGTAAAGCACCCTTCTGGCAAGACAGTGATGGAGTGATGATGGGGGAAAGTTTTTCTTTTTTGGGGCCACCCTGCCTTGGTGGGAAATCGGCCCAGTGTGATAAAAAAAAAATTTTTATAATATATATTTATATATATATAATATATATATAATATATAATTAATATATTATTTTTTATATTTTATATATATATATATTATATATATATTATATATATATTTATATATATATTATATATATATATTATATATATATATATATATATTTTTTATATATATATTATATATATTTATTCTGCTAAAGAGGGTCTCAGAAGAGGGTCCAAATATACATCTGTATATCTCTTGAGTTTATCTTGATGTGAGTTATTGAGCACACTCACATGACCCCTCAGACTGGTAGTACTGAAGGGCTGTGAGCTCAGACTGACAGATGTCAACACTGTGTATATGACCCATCCGGTGTGATGGAAAATGACAGCTACATACTAGCTTTTGTTCCCACTGTGTAATATCATATAGAATAGTGTAGCAAGACGCTGCTGGTTTTTCCCACTGTGTAATTTCATTATAGAACGTGTAGCAGCACACTGCTGGTGTTCCCACTTTGTAACTATCATATAGCATAGTGTAGCAGCACACTGCTGGTGTTCCCACTGTGTAACTATCACATAGCATAGTGTAGCAGCACACTGCTGGTGTTCTCACTGTGTAACAATCATATAGATCAGTGTAGCAGCACACTACTGATGTTCCCACTGTGTAACTATCATATAGAATAGTGTAGCAGCACAGTGCTGATGTTCCCACTGTGTAACTATCATATATAATAGTGTAGCAGCACACTGTTGGTGTTCCCACTGTGTAACTATCATATAGCATAATGTAGCAGCACACTGCTGGTGTTCCCACTGTGTAACTATCACATGCTTGTGTCGCAGCACATGCTGATCCAATTTTTGTAACTATCATATTTGCATGTGTAGCAGCACACTGCTGGGTTGTTCCCATTGTGTAACTATCATATAGAACAGTGTAGCAGCACACTGCTGATGTTCCACTGTGTAACTATCATATAGAACAGTGTAGCAGCACACTGATGTTCCCACTGTGTAACTATCATATAGAACAGTGTAGCAGCACACTGTGATTTTTCCCACTGTGTAACTATCATATAGAATAGTGTAGCAGCACACTGCTGATGTCCCACTGTGTAACTATCATATAGCATAGTGTCGCAGCACACTGCTGGTGTTCCCACTGTGTAACTATATATAGCATAGTGTAGCAGCACACTGCTGCTTTTCCCCACTGTGTAACTATCATATAGCATAGTGTCGCAGCACACTGCTGGTGTTCCCACTGTGTAACTATCATATTGCATAGTGTCGCAGACACTGCTGGTGTTCCCACTGTGTAACTTCATTTTGTATAATGTCGCAGCACACGTGATGTTCCCACTGTGTAACTATCATATAGCTTTAGTGTCGCAGCCAATGCTGATGTTCCCACTGTGTTATCTATCATAAGCATGGGTGTCGCAGCAAAACTGCTGATTTTTCCCACTGTGTAACTATCATATGCATAGTGTCGAGCACACTGCAAATGTTCCCACTGTGTAACTATCATATAGCATAGTGTCGCAGCACACTGCTGATGTTCCCACTGTGTATCTATCATATAGCATAGTGTAGCAGCACACTGCTGGTGTTCCCACTGTGTAACTATCATATAGCATAGTGTAGCAGCACACTGTGGTGTTTCCACTGTGTAACTATCTATAGCTTAGTGTAGCAGCCCCACTGTGGTGTTCCCTGTGTAACTATTCTTAGCATAGTGTAGCAGCACATGCTGGTGTTCCCACTGTGTAACTATCTATACCCATAGTGTCGGAGCACACTGCTGATGTTCCCATGGTAACTATCTTTATAGCATAGTGTCGGAGCACATGCTGATGTTCCCAACTGTGTAACTATATATAGCATAGTGTCGCAGCACACTGCTGGTGTTCCCACTGTGTAACTATCATATAGCATAGTGTAGCAGCACACTGCTGGTGTTCCCACTGTGTAACTATCATATAGCATAGTGTAGCAGCACACTGCTGGTGTTCCCACTGTGTAACTATCATATAGCATAGTGTCGGAGCACAACTGCTGATGTTCCACTGTGTAATATCATATAGCATAGTGTAGCAGCACACTGTGATGTTCCATGTGTAACTATCATATAGCATAGTGTAGCAGACACTGCTGGTGTTCCCACTGTGTAAACTATCATATAGCATAGTGTTGCAGAAACACTGCTGGTGTTCCCACTGTGTAACTATCATATAGCATAGTGTCGGAGCACACTGTTTGATGTTCCCACTGTGAAACTATCATATAGCATAGTGTGCTGCACACTGTTCCTTCACACTTCAGCCTCTCGTCATATAATCCTCTTCACCTCAACATTCTTAAAACTCCCCCGCACTTATTCTCTCTTCCCCCCTCCTTCCCTCTCCCTCTCATTATCACCCTCCCCTCTCTTTCCCTCTCTGGTTTTGTATTTTCCTTAGGAAACAGTACGAGTGTTTCACCACGAGTGTCATCACATGACCCACCCACTGGAGCTTTCGGTCATTTGGACCGAGACCCTTCCAATGGCCCTTTTGGTCCACCCGGACCTTCCACTGACTCACTGGTCCACCCGGACCTTCCACTGGCTCACTGGTCCCCCCGGACCTTTCACTGGTCCACCCGGACCTTCCACTGGCTTACTGGGGCCAACCGGACCTTCCACTGGGTCACTGGTCCACCCCGGACCCTTCCACGGGGTTATGGGCCCCCGGGACCCTTCCACGGGGCTCACTTTTCCACCGGACCTTCCAGGCTTATGGTCACCTGGACCTTCCATGGCTCACTGGTCCCCCCGGCCTTTCCACGGGCTCATGGTCCCCCCCTTTCCACTGGTCACTCCCCCCCGGACCTTCCACTGGCCAAATCGTCCCCCCCGGCCTTCCCTTGGTTCATCGTCCCCCCCGGGACCTTCCATGGCTTACTGGTCCACCCGGCCCTTCCATGGCTTAGGTCCCCCCGGACTTCCACTGGCTTACTGTCCACCCGGGACCTTCCACGGGCTCACTGCCCACCCGGGCCCTTTCCTGGTTCACTGTCCCCCCGGACCTTCCATGGTTATGGTCCCCCCAACCTTCCACGGGCTCACTGGTCCACCCGGACCTTCCCTGGCTCACTCCCCACCGGATTCCATGGTTCACTCTTTCCACCGGCCTTCCAGGGCTTACGGGTCCCCCGGGCCCTTTCCCACTGGCTCATGGCCACCGACCTTCCACTGGCCCCTCGCCCCACCCGGCCCTTCACGGGCCATGCCACCCGGCCTTCCACTGGCTCACTGGTCCCCCCGGCCTTCCAGGGTTTTCATCGTCCACCCGGACCTTCCAAATGGCTCATGGTCCACTGGTTACGGGGTCCACCCGGGGCCCTTCCCACTGGCTTATGGTCCCCCGGACCTTCCAGGTTACTGGTCCCCCCGGACCTTCCATGGCTTACTGGTCCCCCCGGATCTTCCACTGGCTCACTGGTCCGCTGGCTCACTGGTTCATGGTCCACTGGTCGCTGGCTCACGGGCCACGGTTCTGGTCACGGGTCCGCTGCTCACGGCCCACTGGCTCTTTGGGGCCCGCTGGCTCACTGGTCCACGGCTCTTTGGGTTTCCGCGGTAAATGGTCCGCTGCTCACGGGGTCCACCGGAAATTTCCTTTTCGAACTTTTTTTTAATTTTGTTTTTTTTTTTTTTTTTCTTTCCTCTCTTTTCTTTCTAATTTCCTTTTCTGTCTAATTATTTTTTTTCAAAATCTAATTCCCTTATTTGTTAATTCTAAAGTATCTAAATTTATTGGATGGGAAATGAGAATTTCCTTGCCTTGAACCCATGCCCTTGGGCGGTCGAGGGCTCTTCCCCACTGAATTTGAGCTACTGCCCCTCCTCTTCCTTGGATGGGAACTTGTTCCCTCTCAATACCCGGTTGCTGTGGGTCCGCCTTTTTAGAGCTCCGCGAATCCATTTGGTGTTTTTGAGAGAGTGTGCACCGAGAACTGAAAAGTGGTGCGCATGGTATGGGGGGAAAACTTGTATGTGTAGAGACAATAAAAATAATTTTTTTAATATTAGAATTTTTAATGTTTAAAAAAATCCACAGTGAAAAGGGGTAAATCCGAGTGTTTTATGTTTTACACACCCCCAAGATGTGTAAGGGAATGAAAAACGCTCGGGTTTTACTTCCCCATTTTCACTGTCTTATTTTTTCACGTTTTTTTAAATGCGTTTTTTTGGATTTTTCCATTTTATCGTATTTCATTTTATTATTATTTTTATTATTATTTGTAGTGTAGTAGTAGTAGTCAAAATTGTATTTTGGGGTAAGCACAGAATTTGAGGCCGACAGGAACAAAGTTTACATAACTGGTGATGAAACAAAATGGGGAAAAGCGACAAGTGGGTTTTCATGGATCATTTTTTTTTCCGTTGTATCATAATCAGTAGGGAAAAACCTTGACGAGGAATTTAAAGTGCGCTTTAAAAGGGGGCCTCAGTTTCCCCTTTTCTCTAATACATGTTTTTTTTTCCCCTGTAATCTACCTTGTCAAGGGAGATTTGGGGAAAAAACTTTATATTTCGATCTGGAAACTTGTCTGCTGCTGATGAGGCACGGCGAAAATTTTTAAAAATCTCCCTTCTAGACTTTTCTGTCGCCATTTTTTAAAAAACAATATTAAACTTAATAAATTAAGTTTCCCGACTGTCTTAGTATTTTCCAATAATAAAAATAAAAGTTTTTCGGTGGCCCCGGGGGTTGGGGGGCTAAAGCTCCCCCTTAAACCCCGGGGGGCCGGGCGTTCCCGGGGGTGGAAATTCCGACAGTTTCCCTTTCCCCCATTATCCTGTTCACCCAGCACAAATAGGTCCCGGGTGTTTTGTCGATGGTGTGGGTCGCATCCGGGGGACAAAATTAAGGACCCCAAAAGGAAAAAAGTTAGACAGTCCTCGATGACGCATGACTTTCTTGGGTTATCGGGTGGCTAACCCCCGGGTTAAAAAAACCGAACGAAATCTTATCTTTTCTTTTCTTATCTCTATAATAAAGTAATATTTAATCTTAAAAAATTTGGGAAATATTAGTAATAGTCAATAACGGTAATTTCACTTTACATAAACAATATAAATATTTAACAATAACAACAGTGTAATAAAAAAAAATTTTTCGTTATACTAAAATTTGTAATTAAAGTATATATAAAAGTTATAAATTCCCATAACAAATGGAATAAATGTTGTTAAAAGTATTAAAATTTTTATAAAAAATTTGTGTTAAAAGTATATTGTGTATAAATGGTTTAAAAATTTATAAACTGGTTTTTATACTCCCTACAATCGGAAGACTAAGTATTACTGGTACGTTTTCTATTAGTGGGAACAAACTTTTTATAATTTCAAAATATGAAAGTTGGGGAGGGGAAGCGAAAATACAAGAGGGGGAAAAAATAAAACCCGGGGGAAAAAAAAAACAGGGGGGAAAAAATGTAAACCGGGGAAAATATTAAACACGGGGAAAAAAAAATTCACAGGGAAAAAAATTAGAAGGTATTAATGGAAATGTTTTTTATAAGGTATGTGCGTGTTTTATGAGTATTTTGTATGAATACGCCGTTATCACATCGTGTTGTTGATAGATTGTGGTTGTGAGGTTTGTATTATGCAGGTGCCGCCGCCGCCGCCCCCATGCGTCTACATCCAGGGGTGTGTGTGTGTGTGGTTTTAAAACCGCGCGTATTATGTGAGCGTGGTGATTGTGGGGTGGCGTAGGAAGTATTTTGGACGTGAGGGAGGATGATTGTGAGTGAGGTAGGATGTATTAGTGACGTGAGCGTAGGGTATTTGTGAACTGAGCGTAGGATAGTTTTTGTGCTGGCGTGAAAAGTTTTTGTGAGTGAGCGTAGGGTGTATTAGTGACGTGAGCGTTTTGGGTGTATTAGTGAGTGAGCGTAGGGTATATTGTGACGTGACGTGAAAAGTATTTTTGGTGAGCGTAGGTATAAATTGGACGTGAGGGTAGGATATATTAGTGAGTGAGCGTAGATAGTATTTGGGACGTGGCGTAGGATATATTGGAGTGGCGAGGATTATTTTTGACGGGCGTAGGATAGTATTAGTAGTGAGCGTAAAAGATTGTGACGGAGCGTAGGTAGTATTAGTGACGTGAGGTGAATAGTATTTGTGACGTGACGGGATAGTTTAGTGACGTGAGCGTGGATAGTATTAGTGACGTGGCGTAGGTAGTATTAGTGACGTGGCGTAGGTTGTATTGGACGCGAGGTAGGATAGTATTAGTGACGTGAGCGTAGGATAGTATTAGTGACGTGAGCGTAGGATAGTATTAGTGACGTGAGCGTAGGATAGTATTAGTGACGTGAGCGTAGGATAGTATTAGTGACGTGAGCGAGGTTGTATTAGTGACGCGAGCGAGGTAGTTTAGGACGGAGCGGAGGATAGTATTAGTGACGTGAGCGTAGATAGTATTTGTGAGTAGCGGGGGATAGTATTCGTGAGTGGGCAGGATATTGACGTGGGGTTAGGGTAGTATTTTGATGTGAGCGCGGAATTCGTGATGTGAAGTGGGGCGGAAATCGGAGCGGAAAAAAGACCGGGCTCTTTACTTCCTTCAAAGTCAAACTGCTAGCCAAAAATTAAATAAACTTCGAAAGATGATGAAATTTCCCCTGGAAGGTCAGAGAGCGGTATTTCTCCCCGGGATTACACTGAGTGGTTGATATGGTGGATATCAACGAGAGTGTTGTTATCTTTTTTTATGCACCGGAAGGGGTTATTATTGTGTGTATACCAGAGAGGGTTTTTCACTGTGGGTGGGGAAGGGGTTGGGTTTGAGGTCCTCCTATTGGCCATAGGCCTCTTGCACTTTTTCCAAAGTATGGTCCAGTGGGCCCCCCTTCATTTGTTTTAGTATGGCCCGTAGGTTCCTGCAGGTTTCCCTAGTTTTTGGTTCCAGTATCCCCGGCAGTTTTTCCCTATTTTGGGTTTCCGTAGGCCTCCTGCAGTTTTCCTTGAATGGCCAGTAGGCCTTTGCAGGGTTTCAGTTTGGTCCGTAGGCCCCTGCAGGCCCCTTTAGTATGGTCCAGAAAGGGCCTCCTCCCTTTGTCCCTAGTAGGGTTTCCAGTGGGGCCTCCTGCTTTTGTCCCTAGTTTTGGTAGTAGGCCCCCTCCATTTTCCCTTTTTGGGTTTCAGTAGGCCTCTGCAGTTGTCCCTAGTATGGTCCAGTAGGCCTCCTGCAGGGGTCCCTAGTATGGTCCAGTGGGCCCTTTCCTGCGTGCCCCAAATTTTATGGCCCAGTAGGCCTCCTGCAGTGTCCCTAATATGGTCATGTGGGGCCCCCTGCAGGGCCCCTTTGTATGGCCCAGTAGGCTCCCTGCAGTGTTCTTATTTGTGGTCCGGGTAGGCCCCCGGCAGTTTTCTTGTATGGCCCAGTAGGCCCCCTGCGTGTTCCTAGTATGGTCCAGTGGGCCCTGCAGTGCCCCTAGTATGGCCCAGTGGGCCCCGCAGTTTTCCCCGTATGGTCCGAGGCCTCCTGCGTGTTCCTTTTATGGTCCAGTGGCCTGCATTTGCCCCTATTTTGGGGTCCGTGGGGCCTCCTGCAGTGTAAACTATTATGGTCCAGTGGGCCCTTTCCTGGGTCCCTAGTATGGTCCAGTAGGCCCCCTGCAGTGTCCCTAGTATGGTCCTTTTTGGCCCCCTGCATTTTCCTTTATGGCCCAGTAGGCCTGGGGTGTCCTGTAGGTCCAGTGGGGCCTTTCCTGCGTGCCCCAGTATGGTCCAGTGGGCCCTGCAGTGCCCTGTTTGGTCCGGTAGGCCCCCCTCCCGGTTTTCCCTAGTATGGGCCCCAGTGGCCTCCTGCGTGTTCTAGTAGGGTCCAGTAGGCCCTGCAGTTTTTCCTATTTGGGGTCCAGTGGGCCTGCAGTGTTCCTAGTAGGGTCCATTTAGGCCGCGTTTTCCCTGGGTAGGGGTCCAGTCGGCCCCCTGCAGTGTTCCTAGTTTGGTCCAGTGGGCCCTTTGCAGTTTTTTTTTGTATGGTAAAGTAGGCCCCCCGGGCAGTGTTCCTATTTAATGGTCAAGTAGGCCCCCCTGCGTTTTTCCTTTTTTGGTCAAGGGCCTTTTGCGTGTTCCTATTTTGGGTTTCCAGTGGCCCTGCATTTGTCCCTAGTATGGTCGTAGGGCCTCCTGCAGTTTTTCCTAGTATGGTCAGTGGGGCCTCCTCCCAGTGCCCTTGTATGGTCCGTAGGCCCCCGGGCAGGTCCTTATGGCCCAAATTTGGCCCCCTGAAAGGTCCCTAGTTGGTCCAGTAGGCTCCTGCAGTGCCCCTATTTGGGTTTCCGTAGGCCCCCTGCAGTGCCCCTAGTATGGTCCTTTTGGCCTCCTGCAGTTTTTTCCCCTAGATGGCCCCAAGTTGGCCTCCTCCCGGGGTTGCCCCTAGTATGGCCCAAAGGTGGGCCCTCCGAACTGTCCCTAGTATGGCCCATTTAGGCCCCCTCCCAGGCCCCTAGTATGGCCAGTGGGGCCTCCGCAGTGTTCCTAGTATGGTCCAGTAGGCCCCCTGCAGTGTTCCTAGTATGGTCCAGTAGGCCCCCTTTGCAGGGGTTCCTAGTAGGGCCCAATTTAGGCCTCCGGCAGTTTTCCCTGGGTATGGCCCAGTAGGCCGGGCAGTTTTCCCTAGTATGGCCCGGCGGCCCCCTGCAGTGTTCCTAGTATGGTCCAGTGGGCCCCCTGCAGTTTTCCCTAGTATGGTCAAGTAGGCCTCCTGCATTTTGTTTCCCCTAGTAGGGGCCCAGTGGGCCTGCAGTGCCCCTATTTTTGGGCCATTTGGCCCCCCTGCAGTGCCCCTATATGGTTCAGTGGGCCCTCCTGCAAAAAAATCAGTAGAAAAAGCATTTGAAGTACGGGTCCCTTCGTTGGTGCCCCTTAGAGAACAGTGTGGAAACTTCAGGGGTTAAAAAATGTTTTTCCAGTCTTCAACCAGGATTTTTGAAAATTTTGTTGAAAAAAAAAAATAAATTTTCAAGAGGTTAAACTAGAAAACCCCAACCCCCTGCCGGGTTAAACCCCGCGGTCCAGAGAGTCTCAAAGCCCAGCCCGTCCCCGTTCAATGGGGGCCCGGGGGTTAGGGTTTGTTTGCAATCGTGTCATTACGATTTCGTGAGTCATAAACTAAGACCTTTGAAAACACTTAGGTATCTTTATTCCGAAACGTTTTGCCTACACCCGCACGCCCTTTTTATTGAGGGACAGAGGCTTTGTAAAAAAGCAGTAGAGATGTGGGGGAAACGATGGAATCGTCTCCCCTGGGTTGGGGATGGCCTGGTCAACCAGGCAACAACGGGCTGGTTTTATCAGGGGTCACTTCCTTCCCCATCAACCCTCGAAAACCCTTCCCAGGGATTTTCAGAGGTTTAAAAGGTCGTCGCTCGAGCCAAGAGATCTAGTTTTCCCGTTTAGTTCCCGGGCCCACGTCCCAATTTTTTTTTAACCCTCCTCCAGACAGAGGGGCTCGTCTGCTCTTTGTATTATATGCAACAAAAACAAACCTAGGCGGTGGAGTTGAAGCGGGGGTTTTTCCCTTTTTAATCAGAGGGTAGGGAGTGCCACGGCCCCAATAAACCCGCTGCAGGGGAAAGGGGAGAGGGACAAAGGGGCCCCCTGGAAAAGGGCCCAATTTTACTGTCACTTGGGAGTTGGGCAGTAAAAGTAAAACCGGGGGGGAGGGGTTTCAGTAATAAATTGAAAAACTGATCGGTTTAAGGGGTGAAGGGAAAATTTCAGAGCTAAACCAACATATGTTTATTTGAAACTGTTTGCCCAAAGGGCATGTCCGCGTCGGCCAAAAGACCTGTTTTGCTGTTTGCTGGGAAAAGTCTTGGTGTTTGTAACAGGGGTCTTGGGGGTGCTTTTTCAGTGTTTCTTAAACCCCTTGAAGGTGTCAGTTACC
>NC_069480.1:7784139-7806082 GCF_026875155.1 Cherax quadricarinatus
ACAGTATACATTGTACATGTATACCTTGTACATGTATACATTGTACATGTATACCTTGTACATGTATACCTTGTACAATGTATACCTTGTACATATACTTGTCCTCTGAGAAACGAACCCTCAAGACGAACCCGGGTTCGTTATGGAACCTTCATTCTGAACCTTCACGATAACAAAAAAAAAGCTCTTGATTTGGAGCCTCTCTCTTCTTCCTCGGAACGAACCTATTACCTCCCATCCCCCAGACACTACATAACCCCCTACGGGCTTAGTGCTTCCTCGTGGAAGATAAAATACGGAATGGAACAAGGTGTCGATTCGGCGTCGACCAATGAGAGGAATCAATTTGCCAGCTGCGCGGTGATAGGTGGAAGAATTTTGTAAGCGGCGTTGTGATTGGCGGAGACGCCAGGGAGCCGAAGCAGCTTCAGAGTGTAAACAAAGAGGAAAGAGGACATTTTCCTCGATATTTTTGGCTTATTTGATGGCCATATTGGCGCCAGGTCATGGGAGATGTGACCAGAAGTGTGTCACGAGAGGTCACAGGTGTGTTAGTGTGGAGATGTGACCTGTGTTATGTAGGAGACCTTGTGTGTGACCTGTGTTGTGTAGACCTCGTGTGTGACCTGTGTTGTGTAGACCTTGTGTGACCTGTGTTGTGTAGACCTCGTGTGTGACCTGTGTTGTGTAGACCTCGTGTGTGACCTGTGTTGTGTAGACCTTGTGTGTGACCTGTGTTGTGTAGACCTCGTGTGTGACCTGTGTTGTGTAGACCTTGTGTGACCTGTGTTGTGTAGACCTCGTGTGTGACCTGTGTTGTGTAGACCTCGTGTGTGACCTGTGTTGTGTAGACCTTGTGTGACCTGTGTTGTGTAGACCTCGTGTGTGACCTGTGTTGTGTAGACATCGTGTGTGACCTGTGTTGTGTAGACCTCGTGTGTGACCTGTGTTGTGTAGACCTTGTGTGACCTGTGTTGTGTAGACCTCGTGTGTGACCTGTGTTGTGTAGACCTCGTGTGTGACCTGTGTTGTGTAGACCTTGTGTGTGACCTGTGTTGTGTAGACCTTGTGTGTGACCTGTGTTGTGTAGACCTCGTGTGTGACTTGTGTTGTGTAGACCTCGTGTGTGACCTGTGTTGTGTAGACCTTGTGTGTGACCTGTGTTGTGTAGACCTCGTGTGTGACCTGTGTTGTGTAGACCTCGTGTGTGACCTGTGTTGTGTAGACCTCGTGTGTGACCTGTGTTGTGTAGACCTCGTGTGTGACCTGTGTTGTGTAGACCTCGTGTGTGACCTGTGTTGTGTAGACCTCGTGTGTGACCTGTGTTGTGTAGACCTTGTTTGACCTGTGTTGTGTAACCTTGTGTGACCTGTGTTGTGTAGACCTTGTGTGTGACCTGTGTTGTGTAGACCTCGTGTGTGACCTGTGTTGTGTAGACCTTGTGTGACCTGTGTTGTGTAGACCTTGTGTGACCTGTGTTGTGTAGACCTTGTGTGTGACCTGTGTTGTGTAGACCTCGTGTGTGACCTGTGTTGTGTAGACCTTGTGTGACCTGTGTTGTGTATACCTTGTGTGTGACCTGTGTTGTGTAGACCTTGTGTGACCTGTGTTGTGTAGACCTTGTGTGTGACCTGTGTTGTGTAGACCTCGTGTGTGACCTGTGTTGTGTAGACCTTGTTTGTGACCTGTGTTGTGTAGACCTTGTTTGTGACCTGTGTTGTGTAGACCTTGTGTGTGACCTGTGTTGTGTAGACCTTGTGTGTGCCCTGTGTTGTGTAGCCCTTTTGTGTGTGACCTGGTTGTGTAGACCTTGTTTTTGACCTGTGTTTGGGTAGACCTTGTGTAAACCTTTGTGTTGGTAGACCTCGTGTTTGACCGTGTTGTTTAACCTTGGGGTGTAAACCTGTTTTGTGTACCCCCTTGTGTCCCTGTGTTTTTAAGCCCCTTGTGGGGGACCCTTTTGTTGTTTTATTGACCACTTCGGGAACCAAAAACCCAAATATCCCCTTAAAAATCAGGCATAATTACAATAATCCCAAACGGGCCCCACCACTCCCCTACTTTCCTCATAACAACTCGTGGTAAAAAAACCCCAAGACACTACAAAAGGGTTCCCTTCAGATTTCACAATAAAGGGCACCTTTAAATTAACTTCAAAACAGAAATAACAAACTTTGACGGGCCACACTGAGCTAGAAATCTAACAGATTTTGACGAATGTTTTAAATTTTTTTTTCCCCTTAAAAAAAAAAACCCAAAAAAACCTTTTTATAAAAAAAGAAAAAACTGCCCAAAAAAAAACTAAACAAATACACTAAAAAACCCTTGAACAGTCCCGGGCCCAACACCCACCCAACCCTAAAAACCCAAAAATCCAAAAAAAAAACCGATATGAAAAACTAAAAAAAATGGGTAACATAACCCAGAAAAAAAAACAAAACGTTATTTCCTCAAGCCCCTAACCACCTGATAAGAAGGGAAAAAAAACTTTTTAATTAAGAAAAAAGTTTTATCCAATTTAAACAGGGGGATATAAAAAAGACCTGGAAAACCCCTATCAAAAATTTCCCGGGGGCAAAAAAGATATCACGAAATAGCGAAAAAAAATTAGCAAAATCAGATGAACCCCAACTCCCCCCAAACAGAAAACAGCAAACAGACCAATGATTTTCTCCACTATGGGGTAAAAAACCTTCCCAATAAAAAAATCCCAAGCTCAGATACCCCACCAAAACAACCTCACGGGAAAAACAACCCGAACAACTTTCCTAGCTCCGCCCAAAACCCCATACGAATCCCCCCCTTTTTATCAACCACTAAAAAAACAAAGGCAGGGTTTTTAAAATTTACCTTAACCCCCCTTTTAAATAAAAAAAAAGCGCACGAACTAATCAAAATCATTCCCAACCTCTTTAAAAAAAACCCCCAAATTGAATCCTCCCCCCCCCACATTTCTAAAAAATAGCAAGGGTAAACCCCAAATCCAAAAAAGGAGGAACCAAAAACGATTTTAAAAACTAATGGGCCAATTCCAATTTACACCCTCCCCAAAAAATCTTCCGAAAAATTAATTCATAAACAAATCTACCCTGCCTAAATCTCCCAAAACATTCTAAACCCCCCTGCCAATTTGGATTCAGGCCTAGTAAAAATACAAAATGATCTAAAATACACCTGCTAGAACATTATACACTGCAATAAAAAAAAAAGAAGCCCACGGGGGAACTTCATTGATTGTGAAAAGCTTTTGATACATTTTGCCCATGCTTGCTCCATGAAAAAATTGTCACCTATGGTATAATGGGCACTCCATCAACTACCCTAAGTTTTAAACCTTTCCAACAACAAAGCCAATATGTGTAAGGGCAAAGGGGGAAAGGGCACTTCTGCAAAACCCAATTTAAACAGTTGGGTGTCCCAAGGGAAGGTGGCCCCTTGGCCCCTTCCCCTTTCTCCTATAAAATAAATGAATTTTTAAACAAAACTTCGCAATTACTAAAAACCCACACTATTTGCAGATGACACAACACAACCCCTTCCTTCCCCCCGAGCCCAGTCACCTACCAATACGTAAATCCAAATTACAGAAAAATATCTCCTGATGGACAAAAAACTTCCCACAAAACATTGAAAAAACCCTACTTCATTCAGTTTGGAACAGAGCTCCAAAAGTACCTCTTAACATAATGTTTAAACGGATAAACCTATCACAAAACAAAACAGAGGGAAAATTTTTTGGGAATCCACCTCGAAAATAGACTCAAATTTTTCATACACATATAAAAAAAAAATTTTTTCAAAGAAAATTTCCAAGACTGAAAAGGCATACTATCGAAGATACGGTACTATTTTTTCCACAGTAAAGGCCCCCCCTGGCCCTATAAAACTCTTTTTAATTTACCCCTATCTCACCTAGGGAATTTGTGCATGGGGCCCCAAAAACAATTAACCCCTCTTTAGACCACTAATTACCCAACAAAAGGGGCAGTTAGAATATAACAAATTCTCACTACCCGGCCCCACCCCCCCCCAATATTCCCTTTCACTAAACCCACTCACCATAAAAAAACATCCAACTTTTTAAATGCACCATTACATACAAAGAAAAACTTAACTCTGGAATTAAAATTTTTTAAACCCCCCCCTCAAACTCTTGCCAACCTCAACAGAACACTTTACCATAACACAAGGCACAGATCACTCTTTGGTTTTCCCCGTGGTTTCCCCCCCACACTAGCAAAAACTCCCTGCACATTTAAAAGGGCCCCAAAATCTGGAAATTCATTTTCCTTAAATATAAAAGAAAAACTACCGTTTTTTTAAATTCAAGTCTCTTCTCAAAAATCACTTACTCAATCAAAACCAAATAAATACTGAATAACTGAACCTTAAAATTGTATATCCTTTAAAAAAAATTTTCCACAAATTTTATCAATTAAAAAGTTAAACCTAGAACCCAATCTAACCCTTTTTTAATTTTAAAAAAACACTACCTAAACCCGAATACTCCATTTTCTGAATGTACAAAATCATGCAACCATATGACCTTTCTTTGTAAAAAACTTTTGTAAATTTAAAAGTTATCTGTTTAAAAATTTTTGTTTTATCACGGGTTTCATCATTGCTTAGTTTTAAACTTTAAATTTAAATTTTAAAAACCAGCCCTAAGCAATTTATATAAAATGGCTTTGGGGATACTGCTCTTTCCCCGTATTTTTTGCACCTCCCGGAGTATGGGCTTAAATTACTAAATAAATAAATAAAAAAAAAAGACCTTGTGTGGGGACCCCGTGTTTTTGGGAGACCTTATGTACCTGTGTTTTGGGGAGCCCTTTTTGTGTGACCTGTGTTGTGTAAACCCTTTTGTGACCCGTGGGTGTAGACCTTGTGTGTGACCCGGTTGTTTTAACCTTTTGTGTGGGCCTTGTTTTTGTAGACCTTGTTGGGCCTGTGGTTTTGGGAGACCCGTGTGGACCTGTGTTGTGTAACCTGTGTTACCTTGTAGACCCTGTGTGACCTGCATAGACCCTTTGTGGGACCTGTGTAGGGGGACCTTTGTTGCCTGTGTAGACCTTTTGTTTGACCTGGTTGTGTAAACCTTGTTTGTGAACCCGTGTTTTTTTAGACCTGTGTAGACCTTGTGTGACCTTTGGGGAACCTTGTGTGACCTGTGGAGGAACCTTTTTGGGGTGACCTTTGTTTGTAGACCTTGGGTGACCTGTGTGGGGTAAACCCCTTTTGGACCTGTGTTGTGGAGGAAACCCTTTTTGTGTGACCTGTGGGTTTTGTAGACCTTGTGGGGTACCTGTGTTGTGTAGAACCCTTTTGGACCTGTGTTTTGTAGGGCCTCGTGTGTGACCTGTGTTTTTGTAGACCTGTGTGACCCGTGGTAACCTTTGTGACCTGTGTAACCTTTTGTGGGCCTGTGTGGGACCTTTGTGTGTGACCTGTGTAACCTTGTGGTGACCTGTGAGACCTTGTGTGGGGACCTTGTTGTGTAAAAAACCTTTTGGTGTGACCTGTGTTGTTGGGAGACCTGGTAACCTTTTGTACCTGTGTAGGGCCTTGTGTGACCTGTGTAGGAGACCTTGTGGGACCTTGTTTGGGTTGGAACCTTGTGTGACCCGTGTTGGTTTAAGGGGAAACCCTTGGGGTGTGACCTCTGTTTTTTTAGGAGACCTTGTGTACTCGCCCCATTTGTACTCCCCCCCTAATTTGTGGTTGCAGGGGTGAGTCACAGCCCTGGGCCCCGCCTCTTCGCTGATTTTCTACCAGGTCATCTCTCTCCCCCGCCCAGGGGCTTTATTATACCTCGCCTTAAAACAATTATGGTTCCCCCCCCCCCACCCCCATGCACTTTTTAAAACATTTCCCCGACCCTTTACTACCTTTTGAAATGAAAAAAAACTTCCTAACATTTCCCTTTTTATTCATCTGATCTTCAACTTTCCCAATTTTGACCTCCCTTTTGGTCCTTCCCCCTTCTCTGGGAAAATCCCTTCCCTTTTTTTCCCCCTTGTCTATTTTCCCCGCCCGTATTTTTAAAATGGCGTTACAAGTCCCCCCTGACCTCCTGTCCTCCAGTGGGGGGCCCGGGCCGATTTCCCTCAAAACCCTTTTTCGTAACAAACCCCGTTTGCTCTGGGGCTATTTATGTTGCAAAACCCTTTGACTTTTTTTCCCAATTTCTTTTACTGCCCTTTACTAAAGGGGTGGGTTTTCCCAAAATGGTTTCTTTCAATCCGTATGGGGGCCGAACAAAAATTTTATACAGAGTCTTGAACGAAATCCATACGAGGGATCGGAACGCTATTCGTAAGGGTTTTTCCCAGGCGCCCGTAAAAATTCAGCATTATCTGATTGATGTGCCCCCCAGGAGAATGCCCCGGTGTTAACTCCCCCCCCCCGATCTTTTTCCCTTTGTGGGTTTCAGTCTTTGGCCATCTAAACTATATTGTGTCCTGGGGTCTTCTTTGCCCTTCCCCAATCTTCATGACTTTGCATTTGGCAGGGTTAAATTCAAGGAGCCAGTTGCTGGACCAGGCTTGTAGCCTGTCCAGGTCTCTTTGTAGTCCTGCCTGATCCTTACCCAAATTTTGATTCTTCTCATTAACTTCGCATCATCTGCAAACAAGGACACTTCTGAGTCTATCCGTTCCGTTATGTCGTTCACATATACCAAGAACAGCACAGGTCCTTGGACTGACCCCTGTGGAACCCCGCTTGTCACAGGCGCCCACTCTGACACCTCGTCGCATACCATGACTCGTTGTTGCCTCCCTGTAAGTATTCTCTGATCCATTGCAGTGCCTTTCCTGTTAAGTGTGCCTGATCCTCTAGCTTTTGCAGTAACCTCTTGTGAGGAACTGTGTCGAAGGCCTTCTTGCAGTCCAAAAAATATGCAGTCGATCCACCCCTCTCTCTCTTGTCTTACTTCTGTCACCTTGTCATAAAACTCTAGTAGGTTTGTGACACAGGATTTTCCTTCCCTGAAACCGTTTCTGGTTGTCAATTATACACTTGTTTCTTTCCAGGTGCTCCACCACTCTCCTCCTGATCTTCTCCATGACCTAGCATACTATACACGTTAGTGATACAGGTCTGTAGTTTAGTGCCTCATGTCTGTCTTCCTTTTTAAAATTGGGACTACATTTGCCATCTTCCATACCTCAGGGAGTTGCCCAGTTTTAAGGACCCACGGAGAGATGTTGTCTGGTCCCACCGCCTTTGAGGTGTCAAGTTCGCATAGCAGCTTCTTCACCTCCTCCTTCGTTATATGTACCTCATCCAGCACTTGCTGGTGTAACCCCCTGTTCTGATTTCCTGGAGTCCTACTGGTTTCCACTGTAAATACCTCTTTAAATCTCGTGTTGAGCTCCTGACATATCTCTCGGTTGTTTCTTGTGAATTCCCCATCACCCTTCCTCAGTCTGATTACCTGGTCCTTGACTGTTGTTTTCCTCCTGATGTGGCTGTACAACAGCTTTGGGTCAGTCTTAACTTTCGATGCTATGTCATTTTCATATTGCCGCTGAGCCTCCCTTCTTATCTGTGCATATTCGTTTCTGACTCGTCGGCTAATCTCTTTATTTTCCTGAGTTCTCTGTCTTCTGTACCTTTTCCATTCTCTAGTACATTTAGTTTTTGCCTCCCTACACCTTTGGGTGAACCAAGGACTCGTTCTGTTCTTCCCATTATTTCTGTTTCCCTTGGGAACAAACCTCTCCTCTGCCTCCTTGCATTTTGTTGCTACATAGTCCATCATTTCTTGTACTGGTTTTCCTGTCAGTTCCCTCTCCCACTGAATGTCTTGCAGGAAGTCCCTCAAGCCTGAGTAGTTCCCCCTTGTGTAGTTTGGTTTTTCCCACCCTATTCCTGCTACTCTCTCCACTTGGAGTTCAACTATGTAGTCGAAGCACAGAACCACATGATCACTAGCTCCCAGGGGCCTTTCATACATGATACCCTCGATGTCCGAACTACTCAAGGTGAATACAAGGTCCAGTCTTGCTGGTTCATCCTCTCCTCTCTCTCTGGTAGTGTCTCTAACATGTTGATGCATGAGGTTTTCCAGTACCACATCCATCATCTTGGCTCTCCATGTTTCGGGACCCCCATGGGGCTCCAGGTTTTCCCAGTCAATCTCCTTGTGTGTGACCTGTGTTGTGTAGGAGACCTTGTGTGTGACCTGTGTTGTGCAGGAGACCTTGTGTATGACCTGTGTTGTGTAGGAGACCTTGTGTGTGACCTGTGTTGTGCAGGAGACCTTGTGTATGACCTGTGTTATGTAGGAGACCTTGTGTGTGACCTGTGTTGTGCAGGAGACCTTGTGTATGACCTGTGTTGTGTAGGAGACCTTGTGTATGATGTGTGTTATGTAGGAGACCTTGTGTGTGACCTTTGTTATATAGGAGACCTTGTGTGTGACCTTTGTGGTGTAGGAGACCTTGTGTATGACCTGTGTTATGTAGGAGACCTTGTGTGTGACCTTTATGTAGGAGACCTTGTGTGTGACCCTTGTGGTGTAGGAGACCTTGTGTGTGACCTGTGTTATGTAGGAGACCTTGTGTGTGACCTTTATGTAGGAGACCTTGTGTGTGACCCTTGTGGTGTAGGAGACCTTGTGTGTGACCTGTGTTGTGTAGGAGACCTTGTGTGTGACCTTTGTGGTGTAGGAGACCTTGTGTATGACCTGTGTTATGTAGGAGACCTTGTGTGTGACCTTAATGTAGGAGACCTTGTGTGTGACCCTTGTGGTGTAGGAGACCTTGTGTGTGACCTTTGTGGTGTAGGAGACCTTGTGTATGACCTGTGTTATGTAGGAGACCTTGTGTGTGACCCTTGTGGTGTAGGAGACCTTGTGTGTGACCTGTGTGGTGTAGGAGATCTTGTGTTTATGTATTCTGTAATGTCTCTGCTCTTCTGGCAAGATTGTGATCGAACAAATAATGGTGGAAGTGTTTCTTCTTTTTTTTCAGATGGCCGATGTGTTAAGAAAATTAAGAAAAAAATTATTTGCTAATACTGTTTGGTTTTTAAAGTATTTAATATTTGTTTGTTGTTATTTTAGAATATAGTTAGCAAGAATCCAAAATGGCGCCGAAAACGGCAGCTGAAAGATCAAAAATTTACCGAAATCGGAAAAAAGCTCCGAGTGATAAGTTCAAGAAGAAAGTGGAAAGAATTAGAAGATTTAGCACCTGTGTCGCGGGAACGAAGAAAGTGAAACACCGAGAGAAACTGACTCTTAGAGGGAGAGAAACTTGTGCAAAACTTGAAGCTGCGGGTGTTAAAGCTGAGGCTTCACGTGTCAAAGCTTTAGCTGCACATGTCAAGCCTGAAGCTGCACGTGTCAAACCTGAAGCTGCACGTGTCAAGGCTCAAGCTGTACATGTGAAACCTGCAGCTGCGCGTGTCAAAGCTGAAGCTGCGCGTGTCAAAACTAAAGCTGCGGCTGTCAAACCTAAAGCTGCACGTGTCAAACCTGAAGCTGCGCGTGTCAAAACTGAAGCTGCGCGTGTCAAAACTAAAGCTGCGTGTGTCAAACCTAAAGCTGCACGTGTCAAACCTGAAGCTGCGTGTGTCAAAACTGAAGCTGCGCGTGTCAAAACTGAAGCTGCGCGTGTCAAAACTAAAGCTGTGCGTGTCAAAACTAAAGCTGCGGCTGTCAAAACTGAAGCTGCGCGTGTCAAAACTAAAGCTGCGCGTGTCAAACCTGAAACTGCGCGTGTCAAACCTGAAGCTGCGCGTGTCAAAACTAAAGCTGCGAGTGTCAAACCTGAAGCTGCGCGTGTCAAAACTAAAGCTGCGAGTGTCAAACCTGAAGCTGTGCATGTCAAAGCTAAAGCTGGGTTATTCCTTCCCAACAAAGCAGAAGGAAAAACTGGATCAAGCTCTGGGAACCCAGCACTACAGCCTCAAGGTGAGTACATTGCACCCAGCTTTGAAGCTTGCAACCTGGCAGTACAGTGGACCCCCGGTTAATGATATTTTTTCACTCCAGAAGTATGTTCAGGTGCCAATACTGACCGAATTTGTTCCCATAAGGAATATTGTGAAGTAGATTAGTCCATTTCAGACCCCCAAACATACACGTACAAACGCACTTACATAAATACACTTACATAATTGGTCGCATTCGGAGGTGATCGTTATGCGGGGGTCCACTGTATTGCAATGAAAATTGATTTTGTTGGAAATAAAGCTTTTAAGTTCCAAGAGAAAGTTCTAGGCCAGCCATCATGCCTATGATCCAGCTTTATCACATTGTCCTATGTACTCACCTATTTGTGGTTGCAGGGGTTGAGTCACAGCTCCTTGCCCTGATCAGATGAATGATGTTAACCAATACAGTGAATGTTTTATGCAGATTTTGGATAATAATAATAATAATAATAATAATAATAATAATAATAATAATATCTTTATTTACTACAAGTACAGTGGACCCCCGGTATTTGATATTAATCCGTTCCTGAGAGCTCATTGAATACCAAAAATATCGAAAAGCGAATCAATTTTCCTCATAAGAAATAATGGAAATCAAATTAATCCGTGCAAGACACCCAAAAGTATGAAAAAAAAAAATTTACTACATGAAATACAGTGGACCCTCGATTAACACTTAATGTTCCTGAGAGCTCATCGTTAGTCAAAATTATCGTTAGTCAAGTTAATTTTCCCCATAAGAAATAATGGAAATCAAATTAATCCGTGCAAGACACCCAAAAGTATGAAAAAAAAAATTTTACTACATGAAATACAGTGGACCCTCGACTAACACTTAATCTGTTCCTGAGAGCTCATCGTTAGTCAAAATTATCGTTAGTCAAGTTAATTTTCCCCATAAGAAATAATGGAAATCAAATTAATCCGTGCAAGACACCCAAAAGTATGAAAAAAAAAAATTTACTACATGAAATACAGTGGACCCTCGACTAACACTTAATCTGTTCCTGAGAGCTCATCGTTAGTCAAAATTATCGTTAGTCAAGTTAATTTTCCCCATAAGAAATAATGGAAATCAAATTAATCCGTGCAGGACACCCCAAAGTATGAAAAAAAAATTGTTTTTACCACATGAAATATTAATTTTATTACACACAAACTGAAGAAGACATGCACAGTTACATGACACTTACCTTTATTAAAGATCTGGTGATGATTGATGGGATGGGAGGAGGGGAGAGTGTGGATGGTGTTAATGTTTAGAAGGGGAATCCCCTTCCATTAGGACTTGTGATAATATGAAATGTTCCGATTGTATGTTTGGATGGGACCGTGGTGGCTGGCTGGCTTGTAAACACTGGCACCCACGGGACAAGTGAGGCGCGCTCATGCCAAAGTGGACGCGTCTCGAACGGTACAAATAGCGTTGGTCGGGTTTTTTAGCGCTAGTCGAGGCAAAATTTTTGCGTTAAAATGTATCGCCAGTCAGATTTAACGTTAGACGATGCCAACGTTGGTCAAAGGTCCACTGTATTAAGTTTAATGCAATAGAATAATTACAATAACAACAATAACAATAGAATAATTGACACTTACCTTTAATGAAGATCTGGTGATGATTGATGGGATGGGAGGAGGGGAGAGGTGTTAGTGTTTAGAAGGGGAATCCCCTTCCATTAGGACTTGAGGTAGCAAGTCCTTTTCCGGGGTTACTTACCTTCTTCTTTTAATGCCACTAGGACCAGCTTGAGAGTCACTGGACTTCTGTCGCACAACATATCTGTCCATAGAGGCCTGTACCTCTCGTTCCTTTATCCTAAAGTGTTTCACAACATTGTCAGTGTAATAGTCACCAGCACGGCTTGCAATAGCTGTGTGAGGGTGATTTTCATCAAAAAAGGTTTGCACTTTAAGCCACATTGCACACATTTCCTTAATCTTTGAAGTAGGCAACTTCTTCAATTTCTCTCTCCCCTCCTCTGAAGCAGTTTCCTCAGGTCTGGCCTCTTGCTGTTGAAGATGATCTAGCAGCTCATCAGTGGTTAGTTCGTCATTGTCCTCCTCCACCAACTCTTCCACATCCTCCCCACTAACCTCCAACCCCAAGGACTTCCCCAATGCCACAATTGATTCCTCAACCGGCATAGGATTCTCAGGGTTAGCCTCAAACCGTTCAAAATCCCTTTTGTCTACAGATTCTGGCCACAGTTTTTTCCAAGCAGAGTTCAAGGTCCTCTTAGTCACTCCCTCCCAAGCCTTACCTATAATGTTTACACAATTGAGGATATTAAAGTGATCTCTCCAAAACTCTCTTAGAGTCAGTTGAGTTTCTGAGGTCACTACAAAGCACCTTTCAAACAGAGCTTTTGTGTACAGTTTCTTGAAGTTGGAAATGACCTGCTGGTCCATGGGCTGCAGGAGAGGAGTGGTATTAGGAGGCAAAAACTTCACCTTAATGAAGCTCATGTCCCTAGAAAGTCGCTCTGCCAAGTCTGAAGGATGACCAGGAGCGTTGTCTAATACCAGGAGGCACTTAAGGTCTAATTTCTTTTCAGTTAGGTAATTTTTCACAGTGGGGGCAAATGCATGGTGTAACCAGTCATAGAAAAAGTCCCTAGTGACCCATGCCTTACTGTTTGCCCTCCACAGCACACACAAATTAGCCTTGAGGACATTGTTTTTCCTGAACACGCTGGGAGTTTCAGAGTGATACACTAATAAAGGCTTCACTTTGCAATCACCACTAGCATTGGAACACATTAACAGAGTAAGCCTGTCTTTCCTAGGCTTATGTCCTGGGAGTGCCTTTTCCTCCTGAGTAATGTAGGTCCTGCTTGGCATTTTCTTCCAAAACAGGCCTGTTTCATTGCAATTAAACACTTGTTCAGGTTTCAAGTCTTCACTGTCTATGTACTCCTTGAATTCCTTCACATATTTTTCAGCTGCTTTGTGGTCTGAACTGGCGGCCTCACCATGCCTAATCACACTATGCATGCCACTACAATTCTTAAATCTTTCAAACCAACCTTTGCTGGCCTTAAATTCACTCACATCAGCACTAGTTGCAGGCAATTTCTTTACCAAATCGTCATGCAACTGCCTAGCCTTTTCACACTTGCGGTCGCTGTTTCGTAATCACAGTTGCACCTTTTGCAAGAACAGATTCTTTGATTGCCGTTTTCCTGGTCACTATAGTAGAGATGGTTGATTGGGGTTTATTGTACAACCTGACCAACTCCGACACACGCACTCCACTTTCGTACTTTGCAATTATCTCTTTCTTCATTTCAATAGTCATTAGCACCTTTTTTTCTCAAAGGGTTGGCACTAGAAACTTTCTTGGGGCCCATGGTGACTTATTTTGCAGAAACAAGCACCAAAAACAGTGATAATGTGGAATGTACCGAATGTATCCTTAGATGTACGCACACTGGCTGGCTTGTAAACACTGGCACACACTGGGCAGTTCAGGCCACATGTGGACACATCTCGTACGAATCGTATTGAATACCGGGTTTTCAATCGGATACCGAGGCAAAATTTTTGCGATATAATGCATCGAATACCGGATTTATCGAATACCGATGCCATCGAATACCGGGGGTCCACTGTACATGTACATGGTATACAGGCCTAGCTGACAACAATGACATACTACTATGTAGGAAGCCCCTTGTTATGCTCCACATGTCGGGCAAATTAGGTCAGTGTCCCAGGATGCGACCCACACCAGTCGACTAACACCCAGATACCCATTTTACTGATGGGGAACATAGACAATAGGTGGAAAGAAACACACCCAATGTTTCTACTCTGGCTGGGAATCGAACCCAGACCCTCGCCGTGTGAAGCGAGAGCGTTAGCCACCAGGAGAATAAAAAAAGGTACAGTACTATGGAACAATACATAAATAAACCGCACATAGAAAGAAAGTAATACGTAATGATGTTTTGATCTCACCTGGACCATTGACTAGATACACACATACACTATATGACTCATTAATGATCCGAGTCAGACTAAAACGCTATCATAAGTTTTTTCTTCTATCCCCTCAAGGAAGGTTCCTTGACACTGGTGAGGAGTTTTTGATCTGGGGCATTGGATCTGTGCTCCAGTTCCCCAAATTAAGCCTGAAGACCTTCCACAACCTTCCCCTCCCCCACATGCATTGTATAATCCTACAGGTTTAGCGATCCTCCACTGTTATAATAATAATTCTTTCTTCTGTGTGTGGGTTATTTCTGTACAGGTAGTCGTCGACTTACGATGGAGTTAGGTTCTGACAAATGTGTCGTAAGATGAAAATATTTTAAGCTGAATATAAACGATCTGATAAATAAATAAATCAGTAACTACCGTCACTCAATAAGTAAATAAACAAATAATTACTCTAACTAAATACTAGTATTGAAAATTAATTAAATACAGTGAAACCTCAAATTTCGAACTTAATCTGTTCCAGGAGCTAGTTCTAAAGTCAAAAAATTTGAAAGGCAAAGCAGTACATGTATTTCCCATAAGAAATAATGGAAATACAAGTAATCCGTTCCAGAAACCCAAAAATATTCACAAAAAAAAATACATTTTATAGATAGTAATACATTATAGTTTTGCATACACACAACAGATATAGTGTACAATTATTAATAAATTTAAATAAGCATATAAAATAACATTTTTACTTACCTTTATTGAAGATTGGTGATGGTATCTGGAAGATAGGGAGGAGGAGAGAGGGAGTTGGGGTTAGTGTTTGGAAGGAGAATCCCCCTCCATGAGGACTTCAGGTAAAGCCCTCTCTGGGGTTACTTCCCTTCTCTGTCTTTTAATGCCACTAGGACCAACTTGACAGTCACTGGACCCCTGTCTCACAAAATAACAAATAATGGTCTCTGAAACACTATCACTTGCTATCTCTTTATCCTTGATCCACACCAGCAACAACTTCTCAACCTGATCGATTGTCTGTGGTCTTTTTTTGGTTAGCATATTAACACCGAGGAGAGTTTCAGTGGGGGGAAATAAATGGGATTAAATCTGGAGTATCTGAGAGAGTTAGAGCAAAGGAAGGGGTAGCAGTAATGTTAAATGATCAGTTATGGAAGGAGAAAAGAGAATATGAATGTGTAAATTCAAGAATTATGTGGATTAAAGTAAAGGTTGGATGCGAGAAGTGGGTCATAATAAGCGTGTATGCACCTGGAGAAGAGAGGAATACAGAGGAGAGAGAGAGATTTTGGGAGATGTTAAGTGAATGTATAGGAGCCTTTGAACCAAGTGAGAGAGTAATTGTGGTAGGGGACTTGAATGCTAAAGTAGGAGAAACTTTTAGAGAGGGTGTGGTAGGTAAGTTTGGGGTGCCAGGTGTAAATGATAATGGGAGCCCTTTGATTGAACTTTGTATAGAAAGGGGTTTAGTTATAGGTAATACATATTTTAAGAAAAAGAGGATAAAATAAGTATACACGATATGATGTAGGGCGAAATGACAGTAGTTTGTTGGATTATGTATTGGTAGATAAAAGACTGTTGAGTAGACTTCAGGATGTACATGTTTATAGAGGGCCACAGATATATCAGATCACTTTCTAGTTGTAGCTATACTGAGAGTAAAAGGTAGATGGGATACAAGGAGAATAGAAGCATCAGGGAAGAGAGAGTGAAGGTTTATAAACTAAAAGAGGAGGCAGTTAGGGTAAGATATAAACAGCTATTGGAGGATAGATGGGCTAATGAGAGCATAGGCAATGGGGTCGAAGAGGTATGGGGTAGGTTTAAAAATGTAGTGTTAGAGTGTTCAGCAGAAGTTTGTGGTTACAGGAAAGTGGGTGCAGGAGGGAAGAGGAGCGATTGGTGGAATGATGATGTAAAGAGAGTAGTAAGGGAGAAAAAGTTAGCATATGAGAAGTTTTACAAAGTAGAAGTGATGCAAGGAGGGAAGAGTATATGGAGAAAAAGAGAGAAATTAAGAGAGTGGTGAAGCAATGTAAAAAAGAGAGCAAATGAGAGAGTGGGTGAGATGTTATCAACAAATTTTGTGAAAATAAGAAAAAGTTTTGGAGTGAGATTAACAAGTTAAGAAAGCCTAGAGAACAAATGGATTTGTCAGTTAAAAATAGGAGAGGAGAGTTATTAAATGGAGAGTTAGAGGTATTGGGAAGATGGAAGGAAATATTTTGAGGAATTGTTAAATGTTGATGAAGATAGGGAAGCTGTGATTTCGTGTATAGGGCAAGGAGGAATAACATCTTGTAGGAGTGAGGAAGAGCCAGTTGTGAGTGTGGGGGAAGTTCGTGAGGCAGTAGTAAAATGAAAGGGGGTAAGGCAGCCGGGATTGATGGGATAAAGATAGAAATGTTAAAAGCAGGTGGGGATATAGTTTTGGAGTGGTTGGTGCAATTATTTAATAAATGTATGGAAGAGGGTAAGGTACCTAGGGATTGGCAGAGAGCATGCATAGTTCCTTTGTATAAAGGCAAAGGGGATAAAAGAGAGTGCAAAAATTATAGGGGATAAGTCTGTTGAGTGTACCTGGTAAAGTGTATGGTAGAGTTATAATTGAAAGAATTAAGAGTAAGAGGGAGAATAGGATAGCAGATGAACAAGGAGGCTTTAGGAAAGGGAGGGGGTGTGTGGACCAGGTGTTTACAGTGAAACATATAAGTGAACAGTATTTAGATAAGGCTAAAGAGGTCTTTGTGGCATTTATGGATTTGGAAAAGGCGTATGACAGGGTGGATAGGGGGGCAATGTGGCAGATGTTGCAAGTGTATGGTGTAGGAGGTAGGTTACTGAAAGCAGTGAAGAGTTTTTAAACAAGGATAGTGAGGCCTCAAGTTAGAGTATGTAGGAAAGAGGGAAATTTTTTCCCAGTAAAAGTAGGCCTTAGACAAGGATGTGTGATGTCACCGTGGTTGTTTAATATATTTATAGATGGGGTTGTAAGAGAAGTAAATGCGAGGGTTTTGGCAAGAGGCGTGGAGTTAAAAGAAAAAGAATCACACACAAAGTGGGATTTTGTCACAGCTGCTCTTTGCTGATGACACTGTGCTCTTGGGAGATTCTGAAGAGAAGTTGCAGAGATTGGTGGATGAATTTGGTAGGGTGTGCAAAAGAAGAAAATTAAAGGTGAATACAGGAAAGAGTAAGGTTATGAGGATAACAAAAAGATTAGGTGATGAAAGATTGAATATCAGATTGGAGGGAGAGAGTATGGAGGAGGTGAACGTATTCAGATATTTGGGAGTGGACGTGTCAGCGGATGGGTCTATGAAAGATGAGGTGAATCATAGAATTGATGAGGGAAAAAGAGTGAGTGGTGCACTTAGGAGTCTGTGGAAACAAAGAACTTTGTCCTTGGAGGCAAAGAGGGGAATGTATGAGAGTATAGTTTTACCAACGCTCTTATATGGGTGTGAAGCGTGGGTGATGAATGTTGCATGCCACTACAATTCTTAAATCTTTCAAACCAACCTTTGCTGGCCTTAAATTCACTCACATCAGCACTAGTTGCAGGCAATTTCTTTACCAAATCGTCATGCAACTGCCTAGCCTTTTCACACTTGCGGTCGCTGTTTCGTAATCACAGTTGCACCTTTTGCAAGAACAGATTCTTTGATTGCCGTTTTCCTGGTCACTATAGTAGAGATGGTTGATTGGGGTTTATTGTACAACCTGACCAACTCCGACACACGCACTCCACTTTCGTACTTTGCAATTATCTCTTTCTTCATTTCAATAGTCATTAGCACCTTTTTTTCTCAAAGGGTTGGCACTAGAAACTTTCTTGGGGCCCATGGTGACTTATTTTGCAGAAACAAGCACCAAAAACAGTGATAATGTGGAATGTACCGAATGTATCCTTAGATGTACGCACACTGGCTGGCTTGTAAACACTGGCACACACTGGGCAGTTCAGGCCACATGTGGACACATCTCGTACGAATCGTATTGAATACCGGGTTTTCAATCGGATACCGAGGCAAAATTTTTGCGATATAATGCATCGAATACCGGATTTATCGAATACCGATGCCATCGAATACCGGGGTCCACTGTACATGTACATGGTATACAGGCCTAGCTGACAACAATGACATACTACTATGTAGGAAGCCCCTTGTTATGCTCCACATGTCGGGCAAATTAGGTCAGTGTCCCAGGATGCGACCCACACCAGTCGACTAACACCCAGATACCCATTTTACTGATGGGGAACATAGACAATAGGTGGAAAGAAACACACCCAATGTTTCTACTCTGGCTGGGAATCGAACCCAGACCCTCGCCGTGTGAAGCGAGAGCGTTAGCCACCAGGAGAATAAAAAAAGGTACAGTACTATGGAACAATACATAAATAAACCGCACATAGAAAGAAAGTAATACGTAATGATGTTTTGATCTCACCTGGACCATTGACTAGATACACACATACACTATATGACTCATTAATGATCCGAGTCAGACTAAAACGCTATCATAAGTTTTTTCTTCTATCCCCTCAAGGAAGGTTCCTTGACACTGGTGAGGAGTTTTTGATCTGGGGCATTGGATCTGTGCTCCAGTTCCCCAAATTAAGCCTGAAGACCTTCCACAACCTTCCCCTCCCCCACATGCATTGTATAATCCTACAGGTTTAGCGATCCTCCACTGTTATAATAATAATTCTTTCTTCTGTGTGTGGGTTATTTCTGTACAGGTAGTCGTCGACTTACGATGGAGTTAGGTTCTGACAAATGTGTCGTAAGATGAAAATATTTTAAGCTGAATATAAACGATCTGATAAATAAATAAATCAGTAACTACCGTCACTCAATAAGTAAATAAACAAATAATTACTCTAACTAAATACTAGTATTGAAAATTAATTAAATACAGTGAAACCTCAAATTTCGAACTTAATCTGTTCCAGGAGCTAGTTCTAAAGTCAAAAAATTTGAAAGGCAAAGCAGTACATGTATTTCCCATAAGAAATAATGGAAATACAAGTAATCCGTTCCAGAAACCCAAAAATATTCACAAAAAAAAATACATTTTATAGATAGTAATACATTATAGTTTTGCATACACACAACAGATATAGTGTACAATTATTAATAAATTTAAATAAGCATATAAAATAACATTTTTACTTACCTTTATTGAAGATTGGTGATGGTATCTGGAAGATAGGGAGGAGGAGAGAGGGAGTTGGGGTTAGTGTTTGGAAGGAGAATCCCCCTCCATGAGGACTTCAGGTAAAGCCCTCTCTGGGTTACTTCCCTTCTCTGTCTTTTAATGCCACTAGGACCAACTTGACAGTCACTGGACCCCTGTCTCACAAAATAACAAATAATGGTCTCTGAAACACTATCACTTGCTATCTCTTTATCCTTGATCCACACCAGCAACAACTTCTCAACCTGATCGATTGTCTGTGGTCTTTTTTTGGTTAGCATATTAACACCGAGGAGAGTTTCAGTGGGGGGAAATAAATGGGATTAAATCTGGAGTATCTGAGAGAGTTAGAGCAAAGGAAGGGGTAGCAGTAATGTTAAATGATCAGTTATGGAAGGAGAAAAGAGAATATGAATGTGTAAATTCAAGAATTATGTGGATTAAAGTAAAGGTTGGATGCGAGAAGTGGGTCATAATAAGCGTGTATGCACCTGGAGAAGAGAGGAATGCAGAGGAGAGAGAGAGATTTTGGGAGATGTTAAGTGAATGTATAGGAGCCTTTGAACCAAGTGAGAGAGTAATTGTGGTAGGGACTTGAATGCTAAAGTAGGAGAAACTTTTAGAGAGGGTGTGGTAGGTAAGTTTGGGGTGCCAGGTGTAAATGATAATGGGAGCCCTTTGATTGAACTTTGTATAGAAAGGGGTTTTAGTTATAGGTAATACATATTTTAAGAAAAAGAGGATAAATAAGTATACACGATAATGATGTAGGGCGAAATGACAGTAGTTTGTTGGATTATGTATGGTAGATAAAAGACTGTTGAGTAACTTCAGGGTGTACATGTTTATAGAGGGGCCACAGATATATCAGATCACTTTCTAGTTGTAAACTATACTGAGAGTAAAAGGTAGATGGGTACAAGGAGAATGAAGCATCAGGGAAGAGAGAGGTGAAGGTTTATAAACTAAAAGAGGAGGCATTAGGTAAGATATAAACAGCTATTGGAGGGTAGATGGGCTAATGAGAGCATAGGCAATGGGGTCGAAGAGTATGGGGTAGGTTTAAAAAAAGTAGTGTTAGAGTGTTCAGCAGAAGTTTGTGGTTACAGGAAAGTGGGTGCAGGAGGGAAGAGGAGCGAAATTGTGGAATGATATGTAAAGAGAGTGTAAGGGAGAAAAAATTAGCATATGGAAGTTTTTACAAAGTAGAAGTGATGCAAGGAGGGAAAGTATATGGAGAAAAAAGAGAGAAGTTAAGAGAGTGGTGAAGCAATGTAAAAAGAGAGCAAATGAAAAGAGTGGGTGAGATGTTATCAACAAATTTTGTTGAAAATAAGAAAAAGTTTTGGAGTGAGATTAACAAGTAAGAAAGCCTAGAGAACAAATGGATTTGTCAGTTAAAAATAGGGGAGGAGAGTTATTAAATGGAGAGTTAGAGGTATTGGGAAGATGGAAGGAATATTTTGAGGAATTGTTAAATGTTGATGAAGATAGGGAAGCGTGATTTCGTGTATAGGGCAAGGGGGAATAACATCTTGTAGGAGTGAGGAAGAGCCAGTTGTGAGTGTGGGGGAAGTTCGTGAGGCAGTAGGTAAAATAAAAGGGGTAAGGCAGCCGGGATTGATGGGATAAAGATAGAAATGTTAAAAGCAGGTGGGATATAGTTTTGGAGTGGTTGGTGCAATTATTTAATAAATGTATGGAAGAGGGTAAGGTACCTAGGGATTGGCAGAGAGCATCCCATAGTTCCTTTGTATAAAGGCAAAGGGATAAAAGAGAGTGCAAAAATTATAGGGGATAAGTCTGTGAGTGTACCTGGTAAAGTGTATGGTAGAGTTATAATTGAAAGAATTAAGAGTAAGACGGAGAATAGGATAGCAGATGAACAAGGGCTTTAGGAAAGGTAGGGGGTGTGTGGACCAGGTGTTTACAGTGAAACATAAAGTGAACAGTATTTTTGATAAGGCTAAAGAGGTCTTTGTGGCATTTATGGATTTGGAAAAGGCGTATGACAGGGTGGATAGGGGGGCAATGTGGCAGATGTTGCAAGTGTATGGTGTAGGGGGAGTTTCTGAAAGCAGTGAAGAGTTTTTACGAGGATAGTGAGGCTCAAAATTAGAGTATGTAGGAAAGAGGGAAATTTTTTCCCCGTAAAAATAGGCCTTAGGGCAAAGGGTGTGTTGATGTCACCGTGGGTTTTTTAATATATTTATAGATGGGGTTGTAAGAGAAGTAAATGCGAGGGTTTTGGCAAGAGGCGTGGAGTTAAAAGATAAAGAATCACACACAAAGTGGAGTTGTCACAGCTGCTCTTTGCCCGATGACACTGTGCTCTTGGAGATTCTGAAGAGAAGTTGCAGAATTGGTGGATGAATTTGGTAGGGTGTGCAAAAGAAGAAAATTAAAGGTGAATAACAGGGAAAAAGTAAGGTTATGAGATAACAAAAAAGATTAGGTGATGAAAGATTGAATATCAGATTGGAGGGAGAGAGTATGGAGGAGGTGAACGTATTCAGATATTTGGGGGTGGACGTGTCAGCGGAAAGGTCTATGAAAGATGAGGTGAATCAAGAATTGATGAGGAAAAAGAGTGAGTGGGGCACTTAGGAGTCTGTGGAAACAAAGAACTTTGTCCTTGGAGGCAAAGAGGGAATGTATGAGAGTATAGTTTTTACCAACGCTCTTATATGGGTTTTGAAGCGTGGGTGATGAATGTTGCAGCGAGGAGAAGGCTGGAGGCAGTGGAGATGCATGTCTGAGGGCAATGTGTGGTTTGAAAAAATGCAGAAATTCGTAGTTTTTTGGAAGTTAGGAGGAGGTGGGATTTCCAAAACTT
>NC_069480.1:7806582-7854939 GCF_026875155.1 Cherax quadricarinatus
TTGTTTTTATATTAAAATGCATCTGCCTTTGACCCCTGACGTTATTCAAATCTTTCCCGGAGTGCCGAATGCCTCGTAAATGAATTCGACGGCTATTTTGGTGTCTCGGCAAACTTGCCGATGTCGCTCTTTATGCCCTCATCTAAGTCGTTTATGTAGATTGTGAACGCAGGGGGGCCCAACATGCCCCTGTGGAACACCGCTCGTGACACTTCCCCACTCTGATTTTCCCATTTATGCAAACTCTCTGGTGCCTATTTGTCAACCATGCCTCTATCAAAGGAAAAAATTTTCTCCTATTCCATGTGCTTTTAATTTTCCCCAATAGTCTCTGATGTGGGACCCTGTCAAAAGCCTTATGAAGTCCCTATCACAAATATCATATTCATTACCCCTGATCTACCTCCTCAATTTCCTTTGTGAAAAAGTTAATAAATTCGTAAGGCAGGAACGCCCCTTTGTAAAACCATGCTGAGATTCGTTGATTAATTTATGCTTTTCAAGGTGGCTACGAACTGCCTCGGCAATTATTGATTCCATAAATTTTCCCACTATGGAGGTTAGGCTTATTGGTCTATACGCTGTCAGGCTGCCAGTCTTGTGTATGCTGTCAGGCTGCCAGTCTTGTATACGCTGTCAGGCTGCCAGTCTTGTATATGCTGTCAGGCTGCCAGTCTTGTGTATGCTGTCAGGCTGCCAGTCTTGTATATGCTGTCAGGCTGCCAGTCTTGTGTATGCTGTCAGGCTGCCAGTCTTGTATATGCTGTCAGGCTGCCAGTCTTGTATACGCTGTCAGGCTGCCAGTCTTTTATACGCTGTCAGGCTGCCAGTCTGTATACGCTGTCAGGCTGCCACTCTTGTATTTCGCTGTCAGGCTGCTAGTCTTGTATACGTGTCAGGCTGCCAAGTCTTGTATATGCTGTCAGGCTGCCAGTCTTGTATACGCTGTCAGGCTGCCAGTCTTGTATACGCTGTCAGGCTGCCAGTCTTGTATACGCTGTCAGGCTGCCAGTCTTGTATACGCTGTCAGGCTGCCAGTCTTGTGTATGCTGTCAGGCTGCCAGTCTTGTATACGTTGTCAGGTGCAGTCTTGTATATGCTGTCAGGCTGCCAGTCTTGAATCGCTGTCAGGGGCCCGTCTTGTATACGCGTCAGGCTGCCAGTCTTGTATACGCTGTCAGGCTGCCAGTCTTGTATACGCCCGTCAGGCCTGCCAGTTTGTATACGCTGTCAGGCTGCCAGTCTTGTATACGCTGTCAGGCTGCCAGTCTTGTATACGCTGTCAGGCTGCCAGTCTTGTATACGCTGTCAGGCTGCCAGTCTTGTATTTCGCTGTCAGGCTGCCAGTCTTGTATGCGCTGTAGGCTGCCAGTTTTTGTATACGCTGTCAGGGGTGCCAGTCTTGTTTTACGCTGTCAGGCTGCCAGTCTTGAATATGCTGTCAGGCTGCCAGTCTTGTATACGCTGTCAGGCTGCCAGTCTTGTATACGCTGTCAGGCTGCCAGTCTTGTATACGCTGTCAGGCTGCCAGTCTTGTATACGCTGTCAGGCTGCCAGTTTTTGTGTTATGCTGTAGGCTGCCAGTCTTGTATACGCTGTCAGGCTGCCAGTCTTGTGTATGCTGTCAGGCTGCCAGTCTTGTATACGTTGTCAGGCTGCCAGTCTTGTATATGCTGTCAGGCTGCCAGTCTTGTATACGCTGTCAGGCTGCCAGTCTTGTTACGCTGTCAGGCTGCCAGCCTTGTGTATGGCTGTCAGGCTGCCAGTCTTGTTACGCTGTCAGGCCCGCCAGTCTTGTATACGCTGTCAGGCTGCCAGTCTTGTGTATGCTGTCAGGCTGCCAGTCTTGTATACGTTGTCAGGCTGCCAGTCTTGTATATGCTGTCAGGCTGCCAGTCTTGTATACGCTGTCAGGCTGCCAGTCTTGTATACGCTGTCAGGCTGCCAGTCTTGTATATGCTGTCAGGCTGCCAGTCTTGTGTATGCTGTCAGGCTGCCAGTCTTGTATATGCTGTCAGGCTGCCAGTCTTGTATACGCTGTCAGGCTGCCAGTCTTGTATACCCCTGTCAGGCTGCCCGTCTTGTATTTCGCTGTCAGGCTGCCAGTCTTGTATACGCTGTCAGGCTGCCGTCTTGTATAAAGTTGTCAGGCTGCCAGTCTTGTATATGCTGTCAGGCTGCCATTTTTGTATTTCGCTGTCAGGCTGCCAGTCTTGTATACGCTGTCAGGCTGCCAGTCTTGTATATGCTGTCAGGCTGCCAGTCTTGTGTATGCTGTCAGGCTGCCAGTCTTGTATATGCTGTCAGGCTGCCAGTCTTGTATACGCTGTCAGGCTGCCGTCTTGTATACGCTGTCAGGCTGCCAGTCTTGTATACGCTGTCAGGCTGCCAGTTTGTATACCCCCTGTCAGGCTGCCAGTCTTGTATACGCTGTCAGGCTGAAAGTCTTGTATATGCTGTCAGGCTGCCAGTCTTGTATACGCTGTCAGGCTGCCAGTCTTGTATACGCTGTCAGGCTGCCAGTCTTGTATACGCTGTCAGGCTGCCAGTCTTGTATACGCTGTCAGGCTTTCCAGTCTTGTGTATTGCTGTCAGGCTGCCAGTCTTGTATACGTTGTCAGGCTTGCCAGTTTGTATATGCTGTCAGGCGCCAGTCTTGTATACGCTGTCAGGTGCCAGTCTTGTATACGCTGTCAGGCTGCCAGTTTTGTATACGCTGTCGGCTGCCAGTCTTGTATACGCTGTCAGGCTGCCAGTCTTGTATACGCTGTCAGGCTGCCAGTCTTGTATACGCTGTCAGGCTGCCAGTCTTGTGTATGCTGTCAGGCTGCCAGTCTTGTATACGCTGTCAGGCTGCCAGTCTTGTATATGCTGTCAGGCTGCCAGTCTTGTGTATGCTGTCAGGCTGCCGTCTTGTTACGTTGTCAGGTGCCAGTCTTGTATTGCTGTCAGGCTGCCAGTCTTGGTTACGCTGTCAGGCTGCCGTCTTGTATACGCTGTCAGGCCTGCACTGTCTTGTATACGTGTCAGGCTGCCAGTCTTGTATACGCTGTCAGGCTGCCAGTCTTGTATACGCTGTCAGGCTGCCAGTCTTGTATACGCTGTCAGGCTGCCAGTCTTGTATACGCTGTCAGGCTGCCAGTCTTGTATACGCTGTCAGGCTGCCAGTCTTGTATACGCTGTCCGGCTGCCAGTCTTGTACTGATCAAATAAAACATCATCTCTCTTGCGTGTTAACTAGAGCTGTGATTTTGTTCTGAAAAGAGATGTTTACACACTTTTGAAAAATGTTTTCTGAGAGATACAAACAGCGGACAAGACCAGAATCATGAATCAGATATGTTTTATGATGAATACAAATGACGAACAAGAGCAGACTCGTCAGTCCAAAGACTATCAACATTTGCTTCTGTTGATTCAACCTGGATAAAGCACTGGAAGTGAATTGGCAAGAACTGACTTTTGGAAGGTATAGTCCCCCGTTGTTGCTGATGGTTGCAAGAAATGGCTGCTTCTCATATCTGAAGAACTCTTTTAAGTCAAGTGGTTTGTTCTTTGATGTAATAAAGAGTTCTAAGAGCAAGTCTTTTTTTATTCTTTGGGTTGTTTGCAGCCTCAAATAATTTTAAGTTATTTTTTTGTTTGCCTCATAGAATTTGGACAGGTTCTCTCTAAAAAATTTGAAATATTCTTGGCCACTTTGTTTGAATTTGTTGATTACGAATGTTCTGATGTTCTTTTTGAAGGTTGTGTCAGCTGTTTTGAATCCTCAGTGAGAGAGTTGGTCAGTTCATCAGTGCACGATGTAATTTATTTTTTTTACTTCATAATGGAAACGTTATTGAATTAAAGGTGTGTTTTACTTGTATTTTTGTATTTTTTTCTGCTTAATGTCGGGCAGTCATAAGCACAATACGATCTGGAATACGCTTTTGTCTCAGAGAGAATCAAATTACCAAAAATTTCTACATGTTTAACGGCTTATAACGTAAAATGGCACAAACTTTTTTTTATGCACCAAACTGTGCTGGGCCGGCCGTCTGTATTACTGACATTTATTAATTCTGGAAAAAAAAGACACAAATGCAATCTGATGCGATTCTTTGTTGACAAGATTTCGTCCACACAGTGTTTATGTAGGTTTGCCAGGACGGGTCCTGGCCCAGGTCTTCTCCTATGTGGTGGCCTGGCAGTGACTCCCGAAGGAGTGTTGGAGTTGGTACAAGTGATGTACCGTTTGTAGCCCTATGGTTGGAGCGGCCCTGTGCCTCCGCCATAGGTGGCATAGGGCTACACTTGACACGAATGCTCACCGTGTCCCTGCCATGGGGATGTATATCACAGTATATCACACACACGCACACACACACACATGAGGAATGGCAAGAAAGAATCAATGAGAAGTCCCCAGACATCATAGCAGTTACAGAAACAAAACTCACGGAGACAATAACAGATGCAATCTTCCCACCAGGATACCAGATCATGAGGAAAGATAGAAGGGGCAGGGGGGAAGGTGGGGTTGCACTGCTCGTAAAAAACAGATGGAAATTCGAGAAAATGGAAGGCATAGATGAGACGGGAGAAAGAGACTACATAGCAGGTACACTTCAGTCTGGGGAACACAAAGTGGTCATTGCAGTGACGTATAATCCACCACAGAACTGCAGGAGGCCAAGAGAGGAATATGAAGAGAGCAACAGAGCAATGGTGGACACACTTGCTGAGGTGGCAAGAAGAGCTCATTCCAACAGAGCAAAGTTGCTGGTTATGGAGGATTTCAACCACAGGGAGATCGACTGGGAAAACCTGGAGCCACATGGGGGTCCCGAAACATGGAGAGCCAGGATGTTGGACGTGGTGCTGGAAAACCTCATGCACCAACATGTTAAGAACACTACCAGAGTGAGAGGGGAGGATGAACCAGCAAGATTGGACCTTGTGTTCACCTGGCAGCTCAGACATTGAGGACATCAAGTATAAGAGTCCCCTAGGAGCTAGTGACCACGTGGTTCTGTGCTTTGAATACATAGTTGAGCTGCAAGTGGAGAGAATAACAGGAGTTGAATGGGAAAAGCCTGACTATAAAAGAGGGGACTACATAGGGTTGAAGAACTTCCTGCGGGAGGTCCAGTGGGACAGAGAACTGGCAGGAAAGCCAGTAAAAGAAATGATGGAATATGTAACAACAAAATGCAAGGAGGCAGTGGAAAAGTTTATTCCCAAGGGCAACAGTAACAACGGGAAGACCGGAACGAGCCCCTGGTTTACCGACGGTGTAAGGAGGCAAAAACAAAGTGCAATAGAGAATGGAAAAAGTACAGAAGGCAGAGAACACACGAAAATAGGGAGATCAGTCGCAGAGCCAGGAATGAGTATTCACAGGTAAGGAGGGAGGCCCAGCGACAGTATGAAAATGACATAGCATCGAGAATCAAGACTGACCTGAAACTGTTGTATAGCCACATCAGGAGGAAGACAACAGTCAAAGACCAGGTGATCAGATTAAGGACAGGAGGTGGAGAACTCACAAGAAATGATCAGGAGGTATGTGAGGAGCTGAACAGGAGATTTAAGGAAGTTTTTACAGTAGAGACAGGAAGGGCTGTGGGAAGACAGCACAGAAGGGAACATCAAGAGGGAATATACCAACAAGTGTTGGATGACATACGAACAACTGAGGAGGAGGTGAAGAAGCTCTTAAGTGACCTTGACATCTCAAAGGCAATGGGACCGGACAACATCTCCCCATGGGTCCTTAGAGAAGGAGCAGAGATGCTGTGCGTGCCTCTAACCACAATCTTCAACACATCCCTTGAAACTGGGCAACTACCTGAGAAATGGAAGACAGCTAATGTAGTCCCCATATTTAAGAAAGGAAACAGAAACGAGGCACTAAACTACAGACCTGTGTCTCTGACATGTATTGTGGTGCAAAGTCATGGAGAAGATTTCAGGAGAAGAGTGGTCGAACACCTGGAAAGGAACAAGATTATAAATGAAAACCAGCATGGGTTCATGGAAGGCAAATCCTGTATCACAAACCTCTGGAGTTTTATGACAAGGTAACAGAAGTAAGACACGAAAGAGAGGGGTGGGTAGATGCGTTTTCCTAGACTGCAGGAAGGCCTTTGACACAGTTCCCCACAAGAGATTAGTGCAGAAGCTGGAGGATCAGGCGCATGTAAAAGGAGGGCACTGCAATGGATCAGGGAATACCTGAACAGGGAGGCAACAACGAGTCATGGTACGTGAAGAGGTATCACAGTGGGCGCTGTTACGAGCGGGGTCCCACAGGGGTCAGTTCTAGGACCAGTGCTATTTTTGATATATGTGAACGACATGATGGAAGGAATAGACTCCGAAGTGTCCCTGTCGCTGATGATGTGAAGTTGATGAGAAGAATTAAATCGGACGAGGATGAGGCAGGACTGCAAAAAGACCTGGACAGGCTGGACTGTGGTCCAGTAACTGGCTTCTCGAATTCAATCCAACCAAATGCAAAGCATAAAGATTGGGGAGGGGCAAAGAAGCGCAGAAAAGAGTATAGGCTGGTGGACAAGACTACGGCCTCACTCAAGAGAAAGACCTTGGGGTGACCATAAAACCGAGCACATCACGGGGGGAACACATCAACCAAAAATAACTGTGCAGCTACGGGGGCCTGCAAACCCTAGAATAGCGTTCCCCGATCCTTAATAAGGAATCGTCCAAGACCACTGCCCTGTTATGTTGGGCCCCATACTGGGTTGCGCCCAGTTGGAACCCCACCTGGTCAAAACGTCAAGAATTAGAGAAAGAAATTTTTTTGCAACAAGGCTAGCCCAGAGCTCGGGGAAATGTCGTACGAGGAAAAGGTTTAAGGGGAAATCGGACTGACGCACTGGAGGACGAAGGGTCAGGGGAGACATAAAAACGCATACAAGTACTGCGGGGAATAGACGGGTGGACAAGAATTTGGATTTCCAGAAGGGGACACAAGGGAAAAGGGGGGCCCAAAAAGAAGCTGAACTCAGACGAGTCACGGGGACGTTAGGAAAGTTTTCTTCATCATAAGTTGTCAGCAAGGGGGAATAGCCTAGCAAGTAAAGTAGTGGAGGCAGGAACCCTACATGTTTTAAGAAAAGGTATGACAAATCAGGAAGCGAGAGGGGAGGGGCCCCCGTCAATCAGTGAAGAGGGGGGGCCCGGGGCTGAGTCTCGACCCCCGCAAACCCCAAAAGGTGAGTACAATTGGTTACCCCACCCACCAAAACACCAACACAAACACACCACAACACACACACACAACACACGCACACAAACACCCCAAAACAACACAAAAAACACCACCCCAACCACACCCAAAAACCACACAAACACACACACATACACACAAAGCCGTAAAGAAATAGAGAAAGTACAAGGTTTGCAACAAAACTAGTCCCCAAACTAGGGTATGCCCACGAGGAGGGTTAAGGGGGAAAACAACCCGATGACACTGGAGGACAGGGAGATTTTTGGGGGGCTGAACGGGTACAAAAAAACGAGAGGATTTTACAAGGTGGACAAAAAACAGGATGTTCCCGAATGGCAAAAGCAACCGGACCAGTGGAATTGAAGACACAAGACCCCCAGGGATTTAAGAATATTTTTAGCCCCAAAAGAATTGGAAGTGGTTTTTGGGAAGTGTAAGTGGAGCAGTAAAAAACATGGCTTTAACAGAGGAGAAAATCACCCCAGGGAAGTACATCGATCAAAGGGCGGGGAGGAACTCGGCCACCCCGAAATCACAGGGATAAATAGGTGGAAAACAACAAAATACCCCAACCAAACACACCAAAAAAAACCACCAACCACCCAACCCAAAACCCCCCCCAAAACCACCACCCCCCCACCACACCACACACACACAAACACACCACACCACACACACACACACACACCACACCACAACACACACCCCACTCACACCCCAAAAAAATAAAAAAAAAAAAAAAAAAAAAAAATAATAAAAAAAAAAAAAAAAATAAATCTCCATATTAAAATAATAAGGAAATTTTAAAATTAATTTTTTAAAAATTTTTTTATATTTTAAAAGATATATATTTTTTCATTAATTTGATTAAAAATTTATAATTTTTCACCAAAAGGAAAACTTAGAAAATTTACCTAAAAATTATTTATAACAAAACAAAATTTTTTTTAGCTAACCCCCAAATAAACATATTTAGATTTGTTTACAAAATTTAATACTAAACAAACACATGAAAAAATATTTTTTTGTTAGGTTCAGAATGATTTTGGGGAAATTATTGCAACACAAATTTTCACTTGTCCTATAGGCAAGATGAGCGTTGCATTTAAGCCAGGATCGCAAAATTTTCCTATTCGGCACGGGCATAAAAATATATTTTATATATATTTATATTTTATATATAAAATATTAAATATATAAAATTAATATATATATATATATATAGGGATGATAATTTTGGGTTTAGCACTCTCCCATAATTAAATTTTTAGGGAACTAGAGACGTGAAGGTCAGGGGATGAGCCTTAGAAGCTGAGAAGAGAAATTTATTGCGATTTGGCAAACCCCCTTGTGTGAGCGAAACTTAATACTGCATTCGTGTCTATTGATCCCCTCGTTTTTGGTTTTCCCTTATAGAAAATTTATCTTTTTTTGCAAATTTCCCTATTTGGCTATCTTAAATTTTTTGGGGGCCCTTTTTTGGGAAAACTTTTCAATGGGCAGTATTTCTTTTTTAAAACAAACCCTACTAAAGGGAAATGACTGTGTAAAAATGTTTTACTTTTGGGGTTTTTTAAAAACGAAAAGTTTTTTCCCTGTAATTATCTGGTATAATAGATGAAACTCTTAACGTTTTATGTTTTTGTTGAGACGAAAACCTCTCGTGCATAAAAACATTTACGAGAGAAACAGACAGATAAAGGGAAGAGAGAGAGGGGGGAGAAGGGGGGACAGAGAGTTAAAGAGAGAAAGAGAGAGGCAGAGAGAGACACTTCGGGGAAACAGCTTTGAAACAAGTTTTTAAATCCACAAGAGGGGCCAAAAAAAGCACAATTTCCCTCGGTGTACCTTTCTCCAGAAAAACAATCCAACGGGGACCCATACATCCCCCGGGATGATCGAGTATGGAACAAATTCTTACAGCATAATGATGTCAACGAAAATAACGTCAGTTACCCCCAAAAGGGAAAATGCTGGCCCCACCCCTTTTCCCTACTTGTATGTTCATAACAAAAAAAAATGTTTTCCCAAATGATTGATGTGGGTAACGCTCTTAGTTGTCAATAAACAGGGATCCTTAACCTAACCTTGTAAAACCCCCCGGTGTATAAAAAGAGAGAAAAAAAAAATCCCCAGCTACCTAAGTAAAATCCCCAGCTAAGAGTTTGTATCAGGGTAGGGAAACCGATATTAGGTAACATTTGCACCTGAGAAAACAAAATTGATGGTCTCTGGGCACCAAAAAGGGAAAATGCCTGAGCCGTAGTAAGAATAAATTTTTGAAGATTTTTTGGTACTGGGGACGAAGTTGATACCCTTTGGGGGGAAAATTTTGATTCCAAACGGGGACATGAAAAACCATTTTTAAAAAAAAGAAAAACAAGGCGGGCCAAAAGCTTACAGCATTTCCCGCCCTTTACCCTCGCTTCGCTTGACAGGGGGGGGTTGCAAGATCCTTTTTCGAGGCAAAAGTACGGTCAAAATTTTTGAGTAAACTCCCCTTTTTTAAAGGGGCCCCCCCCCCATGCCCATCTGCGACCTTTTTGACAGAGTAGAGAAAGACAAAAAGCCTAAACTCTCGCCTGAAAAACCCCGGGGAATAGATCTGTCATTTCGCAGAGCCTTAAAATACCGGGGATGGGGGTTTGGCCTTATGTTATGTAAAAAACCAATATTGTAAAAGTACTACCCCTAGCCCCAAACTCCCGAGGACAGCGAGAAGTGGCTTCTAACCCCAAAGGGGCAGAAAAACAGAAACAACCTGGGGGGCGGGAACCCTTCCCAAAAAACATAATTTTTCATCTGAGAAATTTTTTTCCCAGATGACTCGATGTGGAACATTTTCCACGGGCCATAAAACTTTTTACGAAATAAAACCCAATTGATCAAATGAAAAATTGCCCCCACAGATGGTTTCCAACTTCATGATTTTCCCAAACTTGTATGTCTCATAAAAATAAAAAGGATTTTAAATGAGCTTACGTGGGTAAAAAGCTTTTGCTTTTAAAAAAATTTTAGGAAAAATTTACCCTAACCTAAATTATACCCTGTGTAAAGAGAGAGAGAGAGAGGGGAGAGAGGGAAGAAGAGAGAGAGAGAGAAGAGGGGAGAGGGGGAGAGAGAGAGAGAGAGAGAGAGAGAGAGAGAGAGAGAGAGAGATACCCCAAAATAACAAGCTCACAAAAAAAAATTTAACCTCAAAAATAAATTGAAAAAACCGACAATCAACGTCCCACAGTAGACGGGGAAGACACCGCTGGAAAAAATCAGGGGGGGATCAGAGCTCGAAAAGTGGGACGGAGCTCAAGGTGGTTTTAATAAAAAATTTGGGCCAAAACGCATCAAATTTTTTTCTTAGGAAAAATTTGCTAATCGGGGCGAACCGGAGAGGTGTTTGAAGAGCGTTGATTTTCGATATTTTTCTTGCCCCTTGACGGGGGGGGGGGGGTGGGGGGGGGGGAGGGGGGGGGCCTTGAAAGGGGGGGGGGGGAGGGCAGGGGGTGGGGGGGGGGCCTCGAATGGCTTGCGTGCTCTTAAAATTCGGGCCCCAAAGGGGTGGAGCGCCCCCCCCTTCATGGGCAAAATCTGATTATCTCACCCCCCCCGGCGTTTTTACTCCCTTTATGGATTCAGAGTTTTCCCCCCTTGAATTTTGAATGTGATAATAATAATTTAATAATAATAATAATAAAAATAATTAATAATAATAAAAAATAATAAAAATTTAAAAAAAAATTTTAATATTAATAATCTTAGTATAAAGCTTTTAGAAACCACCGATTTTATATTAAAACACAAAACTTTTACTACTACACAACACTACTACAAATACTAGTAAAAATTTGTAGAAATGTAGTTTTATTTGTACCCAGCAGCAGTAGTAATAGAAAGAAATAGCAGTAACAGAAGTATTATGAGAAACATTTAAAAACGGTAATAGAAGCAAAAACAACAGCATTTGAAAAAAGCAGAAATAGCAATAAGTAACAGCTGTAACAGAGTGTTGCAGCCGTACGGCAGCAAAAAAAAAAACGATTAGCGGGTAAGAAGGGAAACACAAAGGGGAAGGGGGCTGAGCAAGATAAAAGAAAAAACACATCTCCTCAATAAGAAATAAAATGACCCAAAAAAACCCCACCCGCCACAAGGGGAAAGTTTAAAACCCAAAAGACCCAAAAAATTTCACAAACTACGAGGGGAAGATTCCCTAGACCCGAAAATCCCCACAAGCCACAGGGGAGAAAAACATAAATGACCCAAAAAAACACCCCAAACCACGGGGGAAATAAAAAAAAAATGACCCGGGAAAAAAACACGCAAGCCAGAGAGAAAGATAACCAAATACCCAAAAGTTTTTCCCAAAGGGGCGGAATGGGAAAGAAAACCACAACCATTTCCCCTTTGGGCCCACTCGAACGTTTTAAAAACCATAATAAACATTTCGCCCTGGGGGTTTTCTCCTGCCTCAGAAAACATAACGGATTTTGCGTTCGGGGCAAATTTTAAACATGTTGGGTTTTTTGAACATAACATGAGAAATTGAGAAACACTGCAAGAAGGGGGGCCCTGGGGGGGGACCCATGCTAGGCAGAGTTGATTTTACAACTCAATTATTTCTAGAATCTCTTTTTCAAGTTAATCAAGGTAAAGCTTGACAGTTTGCTCCCCAAAAAAAAAAAAAAAAAAAAATTTTTTTTCCCTTTTGTTTTTTAAAATTTTTTCTTTACTTTTTTAATTTTATTTTGGAGTAATTCGATGACAGGGGGGTATTCTCCTGGGGTACGAACTTTACGATCACCTTTTTTATTAGTCTACTAATTTAAATATCCCTATTTTTTTTAACCCATATTGGGGCAGATATTCCCAGGGGGGCAAAAAATTTTCCAAAAAAAGGTTTTTTTTGTGGTTTCAGTCATATTGATTTTATCCCCCATCCACACGTTCCTTTTTCCTCACAAAACTTCGGTCACCCCCAAACTATATCAGTGAGTGCGATACAGGTCATTTCGAGAGATGGTCCCCCTTACAAGTTAACCCCCAGCTTTGCTGGAATAAAATTTTGAAGCGCCGTAGCCCACTTGTACTGTGAAATTTCAAAAACATATCGCCCTGCCCGAAGTCCCGTTTTAGGCCCGACATATTTCATTACCTGAGTGAAAAACCCCAACTTCGGTGTATTATGGGCAGGGAAACGATGGTTTTAATACTTTACTTATTCTAATTTAACAATGAAAAACTAATACTTACTTTGCCTTATTTATTCTAATTAGGGAAAGATTCACTGCATGATTCGGGTATCCTCATTTTTGAATCCCGGTTAAACCCACACACTGCGGATTGGGTTTCCCCAAATTTTTCCTTTAAAAACATAAAAAAAAAGGGTAACCACCCAATTAAACACAAACATCAAATTTAAAACCCCTCACTAACTTTTCCATCACTGTTATGCCGAAAGCCCCCAAAACAAGGAGGGGTTTTCGCGAAAGACTGGGGAAATTTTTATGAACTTTTTAGCCCATAATGTTTCCATCCGGGGTTTCTTTCTCTTTCTTTTTTTTACAAATTTTACTAAATATCCTTGATCCCTTTACTTAGAGTTTTTTACAATCTTTAACTGTATTTTTTTTTAGGTTTTTTATTTTTTATCTTAATTTTTTTTCTGGTTTGGTTAATTTCTGCTATCTTATTTTTCCTAGTTTTTGGGTTTTTATTGTTTGCTTTTAGCTATTTTTTTTTAATTTGGTTATTATTGTTTGCTTGTTAGCTATTTTTTAATTTGGTTATTATTGTTTTTTTTGTTAACTATTTTTTTTAGTTTGGTTAATTTTTTCCCCCGATTTTAGTCCCCTGTTGTTTGGTGTTTTTTCAATCAAGATTCTTAAAAAAAAAACACTGTTTTGTTTAGGGTTTTCCCTTTAATTTTTTGATTTTTTTCTTTTTGTTTCGTTTTTTTGTTTTCCCTTTGGTTTTCTCTTCCAAAATTTTTTGTTATATTTTTTTTTTGCCCCTTTTTATTCTTTTTTTTGCCTTCCAAAAATTCCCGTCTGTTTATTTCTGGGTTTTTTTTTCATTTTTCCTTTGGTTCTCATTAGTTTTTATCGGGGTTTTCCCAGGGAAAAAGGAAAAAAAAGAAAATATAAAAGATTAATTGTCACCCTCCCTTTTTTATCAACTCAACAGACAAAAACGATTAAAGGGTAGTGAAGGTCCCCAAAGCTTTAAAAAACAGTTCCCCCAAAATGTGAGAATTTACGAAAAACTCTTGGGGTTTCCCCTTTTTTTCACAGTAGTTGTTCTTAAAATGTGTATCACCTGTTTGTTGTTTAACTTATTTTATAAAATATTATATAAATATTTATATTTTATATATATAATATATATAATTATTTATAATATATATTTAAAATATATAAAAAATATATAAACCCAAGGGGGTGGGGTTTAAATATAGCAGGTTTTTGTGGTTTCATCACGAGGTTTTTTTATTATCGGGTAAGTGATTCAGTGGATTGAGTCAACCTAAAAAGAAAGGGGCCAGAGAAAAAGGGAGGGATCCCAAAGGGGGTATCGGGAGGTATTAAGGTGGTATAGGGGGGTAACAAGGGGTACAGGGAGTTGTAGAACCACATTCTTATTCAAAGATGAGGCGCGGTTTTAAAATATTTTCAATAGTACCCACCTAATTTTAAACTTTTTCATAACAAACAAATTACTTAAAAAGAAGTTTATAAAGGCAAGAAAAATCTAAGATGCTCTAACTTAGTTTTTGTTAAAAAAAAATGCTCGAAATCCCAAATTAACCGATAATGGAACACAAAACCACTTTACTTTCCCCAATCAGTAAATAAACCACTGGTGAAAAAACACAAAACGGCCAGACTTTTTACAACGGGGCTCATTCGAAAAAAAATTTTTTTCATATACCTGGAGAGAGTTCCGGGGGTAAACGCCCCCGGGGCCTTGTGGGGGATAGGGCCTGATCCCAGATTATCAAAAAAGTTAAATTACTTTAAAAAAATTAGTTCTTCTGGTTAACGGAAAAGCCAGTGGTCGTTCTGCCCTCATACCAAAAGACATCAAAAAACACATATTTTTTTGTTTTTACACTCCGTGTTGCCACCATCCCCCAGAGCCCTGGCAACATGAAACCCCTCACATCATTGATAAAACCCACAGGGGTAACTTTTAACGAGTAAACGAAAGAAAACACTAAGAAAAATTCGTGCACAAAATGGCTAGCGGTTTCAGTTTAAATGGATTCTTTCACTGTTCTTGCGCTGATCGTCTTTTTTGTTGCTATGTTCTTCGGGGTTCTCAAAAAATTTGTTGAAAAGTTCGTGGGTTTTCTCTTTAAATACGTGTGTTTTACAACATATTTCTTTTATAATAGTAAAACTACCGAAATAGGTTAGGTAACAGGACATAAGTGCAACTAATGAGACATTTTTTCGCGGCAACGTCTCGCTTGACAATCTTCTAAAGAGCGAAAAGTTTGAACAATAAAATGTCGCATTATTTGTACTTGGGGTCCTTTTACCTAATTAAATCTCTTGGGTGCAAATTCAGGCTTTGAGCTCTTACTCAGCCTCACGCCAACCACGTCTTCCCTTTTACTCAGCTCACGCCAACCACGTTTTCCCCTCTACTAAAGCCTCACCCCAACCACGTCTTCCCTCTTACTCAGCCTCACCCAACCACGTCTTCCCTCTTACTCAGCCTCCCCCCAAAACCACGTCTTCCCTCTTACTCAGCCTCACCCCAACCACGTCTTCCCTCTTACTCAGCCTCACCCCACCACGTCTTCCCTCTTACTCAGCCTCACCCCAACCACGTTCCCTCTTACTCAGAATCACCCCAACCACGTCTTCCCTCTTACTCAGCCTCACGCCAACCACGTCTTCCCTCTTACTCAGCCTCACCCCAACCACGTCTTCCCTCTTACTCAGCCTCACCCCAAACCCACGTCTTCCCTCTTACTCAGCCTCACGCCAACCACGTCTTCCCTTTTACTCAGCCTCACCCCAACCACGTCTTCCCTCTTACTCAGCCTCACCCCAACCACGTTTTCCCCTTTACTCAGCCTCACCCCAACACGTCTTCCTCTTACTCAGCCTCACCGCAACCACGTCTTCCTCTTGCTCAGCCTCCCCCAACCACGTCTTCCCTCTTACTCAGCCTCACCCCAACCACGTCTTCCCTCTTACTCAGCCTCCCCCCAACCACGTCTTCCCTCTTACTCAGCCTCACCGAAACCACGTCTTCCTTCTTACTCAGTCTCACCCCAACCACGTTTTCCCCTCTTACTCAGCCTCACCCCAACCACGTCTTCCCTCTTACTCAGCCTCACCCCAACCACGTCTTCCCTCTTACTCAGCCTCCCCCCCAACCACGTCTTCCCTCTCACTCACCCTCACCCAACCACGTCTTCCCTCTTATTCAGGCTCCCCCCAACCACGTCTTCCCTCTTACTCAGCCCACCCAACCCACGTCTTCCTCTTACTCGCCTCACCCCAACCACGTCTTCCCTCTTACTCAGCCTCACCCAACCATGTCTTCCCTCTCACTGAGCCTACCCCAACCACGTCTTCCCTCTCACTCGCATCCCCCCAACTACGTCTTTCTTCTCACTCAGCCTCACGCCAACCACGTCTTCCCTCTTACTCAGCCTCACCCCAACCACGTCTTCCCTCTTACTCAGCCTCACCCCAACCCAACGTCTTCCCTCTTACTCGCCTCACCCCAACCACGTCTTCCCTCTTACTCAGCCTCACCCCAACCACGTCTTCCCTCTTACTCAGCCTCACCCAACCACGTCTTCCCTCTTACTCAGCCTCACCCCAACCACGCTTCCTCTCACTCAGCCTCCCCCCAACCACGTCTTCCCTTACTCAGCCTCACCCCAACCACGTCTTCCCTCTTATCAGCCTCACCCCAACCATGTCTTCCTCTCACTCAGCCTCACCCCAACCACGTCTTCCCTCTCACTCAGCCTCACCCCAACTACGTCTTTCTTCTCACTCAGCCTCACCCCAACCACGTCTCCTCTTACTCAGCCTCACCCAACAACGTCTTCCTCTTACTCAGCCAAAACCCCAACCACGTCTTCCCTTACTCAGCCTCACCCCAACCACGTCTTCCCTCTTACTCAGCCTCACCCAAACTACGTCTTTCTTCTCACTCAGCATCACGCCAACCACTTCTTCCTTCTCACTCAGCCTCACCCCAACCACGTCTTCTTTCTTACTCTGCCTCACCCCAACCACCCCTTTCTTTTTTACTCTGCCTCAACCCCAACCCGTTTTCCCCTCTCACTCAGCCTCAACCCCAACCACGTCTTCCCTCTTACTCAGCCTCACCCAACCACGTTTTCCCCTCTTACTCAGCCTCACCCCAACCACGTCTTCCCTCTCACTCAGCCTCACCCCAACTACGTCTTTCTTCTCACTCAGCATCACGCCAACCGTCTTCCTTCTCACTCAGCCTCACCCCCAACACGTCTTCTTTCTTACTCTCCCTCAACCCCAAACCCACGTCTTCCCTCTCACTCAGCCTCAACCCCAACCACTTTCTCCCTTCTCACTCAGCCTCATCCCAACCACGTCTTCCCTCTTACTCAGCCTTAACCCCAACCACGTCTTCCCTCTCACTCAGCCTCACCCCCAACCACTTCTTCCCTCTCACTCAGCCTCAACCCCAACCACGTCTTCCTTCTCACTCAGCCTCAACCCTAACCACGTCTTCCCTCTCACTCAGCCTCAACCCCAACCACGTCTTCCCTCTCACTCAGCCTCAACCCCAACCACGTCTTCCCTCTCACTCAGCCTCACCTCAACCACGTTTTCCTTCTCGCTAAGCCTCATGCCCCAACCACGTCTTCCCTCTCACTCAGCATCACCCCAACCACGTCTTCCTTCTCACTCAGCCTCATCCCAACCACGTTTTCCCTTTCACTCAGCCTCACCCCCAACCACGTCTTCCCTCTCACTCAGCATCACCCCCAACCCACGTCTTCCCTCTCACTCAGCCTCAGCCCCAACCACGTTTTCCCCTCTCACTCAGCATCCCCCCCAAACCCAAACGTCCTTCCCTCTTATTTCAAACCAGCTTCCCCACTCAAACGTCACACTCACACTCTCACTAAAAATTAAAAAAATTTCCCGGGAATAAGTCCCCTAAATTATTCCTTACAGATGAAATAAGTAGAAAATATATGCTTAAATATGCTTCTGTTAACCTCTAGCTCCCAGGTCTTATGTGTAACTGTATGTTCTTGCGCTACCATACACTAGATGATTACTTGTACGCTGCGCACAATACACTAGCTGGTTCAGTTGTGAAATACAAACATTAAATAATAATAATAAATAATAATAATAATAATAATATTAATAATAATAATAATAATAATAATAATAATAATTATATTATTTTTATTATTATTATTATTATTATTATTATTATTATTATTATTATTATTATCATTATTATTATTATTATCGAGACCTAGAAGGATTTACGGATTTAGATCTCATTTTTGTGTGCATAATAAATTATGTAGCCAAGCCATGATTCTTGCACGAACTCAGGTCATCTAGGGGTGACAACACCACATCCCAACCACACAACACCAACACCACACCTTAACCGCTGCAACACAGCGCTACGTCAGTACGTAAGGGAAAATTCTGACTTAATTCGTCAGTCGCAACAAGAACAACTGTAGGCAGAGATTGCACAATTTTACACAGTACCCCAGATACACTAACGTCTTCCATAGTGGTAAAGAGATTACTTCGTATTCCTTATCAAGGTCGCCAGTGCTAGCTTGTGAGTGTACAAGTCAGCGAACTTGGGACAGACTTGCTCTGGGAGATCACTCACCGGATACTGTTGTCCCGACGGCGGACTACTGTATAGTGAAGCTGGCTCAGTCAGCATCACCCATCCTCCTCTTCTCCCTCTCTCTCTCTCTCCAGCATCACCCTTCCTCCTTTTCTCTCTCTCTCTCTCTCTCTCTCTCCACCATCACTCATCCCCTCTTTCTCCCTCTTTCTCCAGCTCACCATCCTCCCTTTCTTTTCTCTCTCCCAATAATTGCAACTCACACCAACTAGAAGTTAACTCTAACATTTAATGACCAAAGTTGTTAACTGAAGCACGTGGGGACTTATTGATAAAAAAAAATTACATAGTTTACAAAGCAGTAAAATATTTGGGGAAATATACCTGGAGTACGGGACGTGAAGTTACAATCATGATATTATAAAAGTTCTATATTAAACCCTTCCAAGGTACATCGGTAACCTGGAGAGGGTTTCGGGGGTCAACGCCCCCGAGGCCCAGTCTGAGACCAAACAATTACAAAATTGTTATGTCAGGATAAATTGGTAATATGATAGGTTATTACTATGAGGACATAGAGAATAATATTAATGATAATTGTTTTTATACAATTTCGCAAAAGTTTGAAAACAAAAGTTTTAATGTAATAAGTCAAATTTAAACATTCGTTATAAATATTCTCCATTTACTTATAACGAAGTTATTCATTGATATTTAAAACCAAAATAACAAGACTGTGGGTATTCAAGCTTTAATAATATTATTCTGTGGCCGTGTGCCAACATGTGACTCGTTTTAATTAACTTAACCTGGGCATTTGAAAATTCCTATCACGAAGTGCAAATCTAGCGTGGGAATGAGGATTATTTTTATATTAATGTAAACAGAAACTTGCTTGTACTAAACAAAACTGATGTCTGTTTGGTTTCTGTGGTCCGTCTACCAATACTCTACATAGTGGTGAAAATTTTCAGATTAATGCTTGTTTCATGGGGTTTAAAACCCATTGAGGCCACTAGGGTCATTCAGGCTGCATGTAACCTTTTTTTACCATCATCTGGGTGTTTATATTACGAGTTTAGTTCAGTATATATACAGAGCCTGAGCTTGCTACCATTTGCAGTTCATAAGTATGCCATCCCGAGCCCCTTTGAGGCGGGGGGTTAGTTGATGGCAGTCCAGAGGCCTAGCTTCTCCTACGAGCCCCGTGGGGAGGGGAATGTGGCTAGGCCTGGGGACACTTGGTCCCAAAGGACTTTTGGGAGGATACTTGTCTTTCCTCCCATGGGAGAGACTTAAGTTCGAGACACTCCACAGATAGGGAGCCAAGGCCGGGTCACCACTACTTTGGAAAAGACCGGGCCGGGAGGGGAAACGTGAATACCGGTGAATAAAAAAAAAAAAAAGCAATATACACTGAAATGTTAATCCTCTCAGCGTATATACTGTGTACTGTGAAGAAACAAAGGCTTGTAGGATTTTTTTTTATTGGGAGACGGTATCGCAAGGTCTAAGGGTTGTATCAAATTTATGCAGATGATTCATTATACAGCAACGTGCCTCAACAAAGTACGCAGCGGTATCTACGCCAAGCTAACAACACAACTATGGGCACTCAGTGAATTAGGCGTTTGTTACTGAGCCGGCGGCACCAGGCCTGATGATTTAAGTCTTGACATCTCCTCACATGCAGACTAAAGATAGTAGAATAGTTATAATTCTTAGTAATCACCTGGAAATTATTTACTCTGACTTTTATCTGAAGAGACAGAGAGGAAGGCTCGAATCTACGAACCATGAGACCAAATTGCAATATTCTATCACCTGTTCTCGGTGTCATCAGCTTTGGAGTAAACGGCATGTTTCCCTGGGTGCCACTGTTATGTGTGATCTGGCCTTAGTGTGGCAGCGCTGCATACTTTGATTATGTATACACACAATTGGTGTTTTTGCATTATCTGCATATTTGACTAATGGCAAAAATAAGCGGATGTACTATGTATAGAGATGGTAGGTAATCTATGCCAGTAAGGCAGATCCTGGAATCTCTGATTGAGAGATGTTATTTTCTATATAGTACGTTTCAGGCCTTATAAGGCAGTTATATATATATATATATATTATATTTTATATATATATATTAATATATATATATATATATATATGTAAATATATTTTATTTAATATTTATATATTATATATTATATATATATATATATATTTATATAAAATTTCTGCACTGCCAGGGCAGGTATTTACCTTTTTTAGGAGTGAAGAAGAACAGGATGTAAGTGCGGCAGAGGGTGCGTGAGCATTTACGTAGAATGAAAGGGGATAAAGCAGTGGGAACTGACGGGATCATTAAGAAATGTTAAATGCAGGGTGGGATATAGTGTTGGGAGTTGGTTGGTATTTTTTGTTTAATAAATGTTTGGAAAGAGGGGGAAAGGTACACTAGGGATTGGGCTGAGAGAGGAGCATGTTTAGTCCCTTTATTTAAAGGGAAGGGAGACCAAAAGAGACTGTAAAAATTATAGAGGAATAGTTTACTGAGTATACCAGGAAAAAAGTGTATGGCTAGGGTTATAATTGAAAGAAATTAGAGGTAAGGACAGACAGAATGTAGGATTGCGTATGAGAAGGGGGTTTCAGGTGGGTAGGGGATGTTGATAGATCAGTGTTTACATTGAAGGCATATATGTGAAACAGTATTTTGTAAAGGTAGGGAAGTTTTTATTGCATTTATGGGATTTGAGAAAAGGCATATGATAGAGTGGATAGAGGAGCAAAGTGCGCGATGTTGCAAGTATATGGATAGGTAGTTAAGTTACTAAATGCTGTTAAAGAGTTTTTATGAGGATAGTGAGGCTCAGGTTTCCGGGGTGTGTAGAAGTGAGGGAGACTACTTCCCGGAGAAAAAGGTAGGTCTTAAACAGGGATGTGTATGTCACCACTGGTGTTTAATATATTTATAGATGGGGTTGTTTAAAAGGAAGTAAATGCAGGGTGTTCGGGAGAGGGGTGGGATTTAAATTATGGGGAATCAAATACAAAATTGGGAATTGGACACAGTTTACTTTTGCTGATGATACTGAGCTTATGGGAGTATTCTTAAGAAAAATTGCAAAGGTTAGCTGGAACGAGTTTGGGAATGTGTGTATAGTAGAAAGGTTTGAAAGTGAACTAGAAAAGAGTAAGGTGATGAGGGTATCAAATGATTTAGATATAAAGAAAAATTGGGTATCAAAAGTGGGCGCGGAGGAGTATGGATGAAAGTGAATGTTTTCAGATATTGGGAGTAGTTGACGTGTCGGCGGTGATTTATGAAGGTTGAGGGTATATCATAGAATTGATGTGGAGAGAAAAGGTGGAGTGGGGCGTGCATTGAGGTATATGTGGAACAAAAAATGTTATCTATGGAGGCAACGAAGGGATGTATGAAAGTTATAGTAGTGCCAACACTTTTTTCTTTTATGGGGAGTCTGTGATAGCTTGGTGGTAAATGCAGCAGCGAGGAGACGGTTGGAGGCAGTGGAGATGTCCTGTCTAAGGGCAATGTGATGGTGTACATATTATGCAGAAAATTCTGGAGAGTTGTGGAATTTAGGTGAAGGTGTGGAGTTAATTAAAAGTATGAGCCAAGAGGGCTGAAGAGGGTGTTGTTGAGGAGCGGTTTGGTCATTTAGAGACGAATGGATCAAAGTAGAATGACATGCGAGAAACATTTAAATTGCTAGGGGAAGGAAAGGCGGGGTGGGGTTCGTCCTCGAAAAGGTTGGAAGAAGCGGTAAGGGAGTTTTGTGGGAGTGGGGCTTGGACTTTTTCCAGCAGGCTTGCGTGAAAAAAGCGTGTTCGATAGGTGTGATGGAAACGAATGGTATGTGGGACCTGACGATCTGTTGGAGTGTGAGCAGGGTATTATTTAGTGCAGGGATTCAGGGGAGGAAACCAGTTTATGTTTATTTAGTCGGACTTGAGCTTCTGGAAATGGGAAGTACAATGCTGCACCCTCACTAAACGGAGGGGTGTCGAGATTTTAGCAGTTTAAAGGGACTTTGTTGTGTATCTTTATACTGTATGTGCTTCTAAACTGTTGTATTTCTGAAGCACCTCTGCAAAAACAGTGTTATGTGTGAGTGAGGTGAAGAGTTGAATGATGTATGTATTTTCTTTTTGGGGATTTTCTTTTTTTTTGGGGGTCACCCTGCATCGGTGGGAGACGGCGACTTGTATTATATTATATATTATATATATATATATTTTATATATTATATATAATATATATATTTATATATAGATATATATATTATATTTTATTTAGTTATTATCACACTGGCCGAATTCCTACCACGACAAGGGTTTGGCCGAAAAAAGAAAAACTTTCACCATCATTTAATATATTTATATATATATATATATATTTATATATATATATTATAGATATATATATATATATATATATATTTATATATATTATAATTTAATATATATATATATTTATATGCAAGGAATTCGCAAGTGCAGGCGAAATATACAACAAACACTGATCTCTGGCTGACGGAGATCGAACACACGAACCTTGGATCATGGCACGCAGTGCTATACCAATCACCACACGCTGCACGCCAAGGTGATTGTCCAGTGTGGGTAGACTGTTATAGCACTGCGTACCTTGTGCCAAGGTTCGTTAGGTTCGAGTCTCTTAGCCGAGGATTCAGTGTTTGGTGTTATTTCGCCTTCTCTTGCGTAATTTCCTTGCAGTGTTAAAATCTCTATTAAGGCTGCCATGCATGCAGGGGTAAGGGGGGGATGATAAGCTGTAAGCCTTATCCCTGAAACGCTGGTGCTTGGATCAACGATGTGCACAAGCTGCATGCCAAGGTATTGTCCAGTGTGGGTAGTTTGGTATAGCACTGCGTACCTTGTTCCAAGGTTCGTAGGTTCGAGTCTCTTCAGCCAGTGATCAATGTATATATATTATATATATATATTTATATATATATATATATATATATATATATATATATAATATATTGTAGACAGTAAGCCCTACATGGTTAGTTTCTAGTTTTCCACAGGGCAGGTCTCTAGGTAGGCATTCCCAGACTTGCCTCGATCTCACTTGGAGACCTTCAGGGTGTTTTGATCAAAGTGACAGGATATCACCCTATCGTGCAATAAACTGACCAAAGTGAATCCCTTATCAATGAGTGAGGGACCATAACTAAGCATTCTGTGCAGCTTCTCAAGACATTCATTACAGGGGTCAGCTTTTCCTACAAACAAACTAGGGAATTGGGTAGTACATTACCCAGGGATGGTCCAGCCTTACCAAGATCACTAATTACGTTAGCTACAGCTAACAGATAGGGGTGAGATTCGGACTGGAAATTAGCAGTAGATCCCGTAATGTGTGGATGAGTCACCCATAACTACGTATCCCGACGCATTTCAGATGATAATGAGGTGCTAGATATACGCTACCGTTGGGGTAAATTATGTGACTAACAAACTTGACGTTCCACAGCACACTGGAGATTCTGCGGACGGCACCCGGAAGGGATGTCCAGGGACTGGTGTTGGACACCGTGCTGTTAACAGATATTTACTGATTGCTATTTGTTGTTTCATGCAGGAAGTGTATCTACCTAATAGTTCTCCACATAACCTTATAATATTTTTTTTTATTCGCCCAGGTATATCGGTTTCCCGCGCTCAGGGTCTTGTTCCAAGTAGTGTGACCCGGGCCTGGTTATGAATCCAGTGCTGCAATTTAATTTTAGCCTAATCCAGCCTAAATATAGTTTAGATAAGTTTGCAAAAATTTATATTTATATAAACAATACAATGATATATTTATATAGATATATTTATATATATATATGTATGGTTATATATTCTATTTATATATATATATATTATATATATTTAATATATATATATATATATATTATATATATATATTATATTATATGAAGTTCAAAAGGTCCTGATGGAGCCACTATGCTACCCTGGAAGGATGGAAAGCTGTTGCTGGCGATACACATGTGCTGCACATTTTGGCAGACACATTACTTGCCATACTCGTAGTGGATGGGGGGAAGCTGGCCTGCCACAGGGAGACCCAGAAGATCCGAAAACTAAAAAATTATGAAGACCTTCCACCTTGCTATACTTCTTTCCAATAGGGTCGGAGACCCTTGGAGCATGGGCTGTGTCTCTAAAGTTCCTAAAGTGCTAGGGAAAAGCTCATCATAGAAACAAGGACCACAGGGCGTCCTAGCTTCCTCTTTCAGGATCTCAGTGTTGCGATCCAGATGAGGAAATTGCCTGCAGCATTCTGGGCACCGCGGCCCACGCAGGATGCTGGGCGAAGTATTCGAGATGTAGCTTCTGAGTTACCTATGTTGTTTTACTTTCTGTTGTATTTTTGTGTAATGTTTGGCCCATATATAATATATATATATTTATAATATATTGATATATATATATATATATATATATATATATATATATATATATATTTTATATATATATATATATATATATATTTTATTTATATAGTATTAGGTTACAAAATTATTTTTGCGAAATTATAGCTACACAAATTTTCCTTGCTTATTCATAACTGGCAAGAACCTAATGTGGTTGCAGGGGTCGATTCACAGCTCCTGACCATACCTCTTCACTCATTCATATAGGTCACTTTTCCCGCTGCATGAACTTTATCATACTCTTCTTAAGTATGTATGGATCCTGCCTCCACTACAATCACTTCAAACTATTCCACTTCTGACTAAATCTGTGACGGAAGAAATACTTCCTAGTGGTTTTCTTGGTTTAAAGGAAGTAGGCCTAGATAAATTTTACATGATTTACTATTGTAATATTTGTGGTTAAAACATTTTAAATTATACTTAAAGTCAGGAGACAACAACACGACACAACCCCCGATAAATGGAAATTGATGGGGGATTTGGATGGAATAAAACCATGGACTTAAACCCTTTTGGTCTACCTGAATGGAAAGGAGTTAGAAGGATAATTGGTGAAGCCAGACTGTGAAGTGAGGGGGGTAGGGGAGTGTGTAATAAGGGGTTTTCTGTTAAGGGTTTTGTGAAGTTTATGGGAAAAGTGAGCAGTGAAGAGGGTTTTGAAGAGGTTAAACTGTAAGGGTTTGTGAAGTTAAGGGGAAAAAGTGGCAGTGAAGAGGGGTTTTTGAAGGGAAATTTTATAGTAATTCCTGTGTGATTGTAAAGCAGTCGATACTAAGTGTATAGGGACTGGAAAAGTGAAATAAATAGTATTGTATATGTGTAAAAGAGCGAAAGTGAAAATGGCAGGCTTTAGAGGGGTACTGGCTTCCTTAATTATATTAAAAATTTCTTCTTCAATTCTTGATAGAAAGAAATCAGTCATGGGGCTGGATAGGTGAATGGGGTAAGTAACAGCGGCCCTGGACAGAAAAGCCCAACAGTTGACTCCTACCAGAAAAGTTTAACCTCACTATCGCTGCAAGGTATGGCAAACCGCATCATACCCAAAAAAAACAGTGGCACTCAGCTCTTATTGTAGCGCTATTAAGTGGTGATATCCAAATTTAATCAAAGGACTCAAACTAATTGTGAAGAGGCTAAAACGACAGATATATGACGGCGATAATGACGGTCTAGTAGCTAGGGATGATAACCTTAACTCCATATGTAATGCATACTTAGGTCAATGCTGCGGACAATACAGCCATTATTTATCTCAAACTACTACCAAACAGATGCATACACTGTACTAAAGTACGCTTTGAAAAACAGAAAAAAAGGCACGTTAGGTTAAATGTGTAGGGGTATGGTGCATGATGGAGGTATATACAATTATAGCAAGGTGCCAGAATTAATTTTGTGTGTAAAACAAATGCACTTTGGCACATTTACCCTTTAGCAGTGATGACCATTGATTTAATCTAATTTTATACAAATGACCCATTGCCATAATATTGATGATTATTATTGCTTTATGAAATAAACAGGCCTTCACTTATTCATGTCAGTGAGATCACTTCTTCCTAAATTGGCAGAGTTTAGTGATTCTAGCTATCAAAATTAGAGGGGCAGTTATAACCATCTCTGAATCATTGTTGGATGACTATCGGTGATGCCGACGATGGTCAAAATAGAATGGTTACAATATAAAACGTTAGATAGGAAACAGAAAGGGGTGGTGGTGTATGTGCTCTACATTAGAAATGACTTAGCATTACAACCAAGACCTGATTAAATAACAATAACTGGAGATTCATGGTTTGAAGGTGCTGCTTTCCCAATGACCAAATCCCACAGTCTAGTAGGAACTAGTTACCTCCCTCCTACCAGGCCGTTTCTTAGGAAGAACTTTTCCAGAGTCCTTGTCGGAGTTGAGAGCAATTGCGAAACAATAATACTGGGCGACTTCAATATCTGTTTTCAGCATCAAAATACGGGCTATGCAAAAGGTTATATATGCAAAATTCTAGGATTAAAAATAGCATACACCCAAACTATTAATAAAACCAACCCGGATCACACAGTTCTCAGCCACCCTAATTGAACCACATACTTTGCAACCGCGCTGAGAACATTAGTCAGTCAGTGCGTCATTACCACTGTCTTAAGTGATCATTTCATCATTTAATGTCACCAGGAGAATATCACTAGGGATAGGATTGGCCTACACAGGACATAAAAATGAGGTCAACTAGGAAACTACAGTAAAGAAACATGGTAAATAGGCTCAAACAATTTGTGACTGGACAAGATTAACAAGTTGCCGGACGTAAACGATGCCTGGGGTAAAAATCCAAAAACAATGTGCACTACATCTTAATAATATTGCACCAGTGAATGAGGTATAGGATTAAACGAAGAATGAACCCTGGATGACTACTGAGATATTAGATCATTTGAAAATTCAGAGAACAGCTCTGCTAAAAGATTTATAGCAAACAGACAGGATATTGCAGCACTATAAAATGAATCAACAGGGTGGGAACAAGAGTACAGATGCTTATAAAAGGAGCAATGGCAAAGCACTATTGCTCAAAAATTGAGAAGTATAAGGCATAAACCCCAGTATAGCTAGGCCAACAACTAAATCAGTTGGGGTTAAGCCATAAGCCAGTTGATAGGTCTAAAACATATTACTCACTATCGATATTGAGGTATGCCACGAATCTCTAGATGGAAATTGCTTTAATTCCTACTACACATTGTTTGCATCAACACTTGTAAGTAATACTACCAGCTGCATCAAATACCTTTAAAACGCTGCCTCTGATAAGTTTCAAAGCATACTATACAAATTAAAGGGGTAACCCCAATCAGTGTCAACTAGTAGTGTATCTCATGACTTCATTCAAAAAACGAAAAGCTAGGTTAAACCCAACTAAGAGCACAGGCCCTGATAACATCCGTCTAAGTTCCTAAGATGGTGCTTTCTGAACTGTTCTCATTCCTATGCTCACATTATGAAATCTATCAAAATCTCCACTAATACCGTACCGGAGGGGTTCATGGAGGCCAGAGTTTCTCCTATCTTCAAGAAAAATTAATAGGTCTTGATGGTAAGCAACTATCGACCTGTTAGTATAAACAGTATAATATCTATATTCTGGAGAGGCGCGGTGTATTTATCAAGTAGTTATGTACCTTAATGACAACAGCATCTCCTATGCTATCAATCGGGGCTTTGAAGATCCTACTCACCGATACTCCCTTATTAATCTGAGGATTAACTGAGAAACTTGAAATGTCCAAAAAATAAAATAAAGGGACCTCATAGGTAGGTAACCTTAGAATGCAAAAGGCATTCGCATACTGTCAACCACAATATATTATGTAAGAAACTTCATAAGCTTTCGGTATTAGGTTCTGTAGACGGTTTAAGTCCTAATTAGCAACAGGAGACAAATTAGACAAAATCAAACAAAAACGGTAATCGAATACCCCTGCCGATAACATGTGGAGTTCCCCCAAGGTAGTATTTGGTCCCTACCATTTTATGTTATGTCAATGTTAAGCCTATCAGTGTTCAAGTGCAAATCCTACTGTATGCAGATGACAGTTGCTCTGTTAGTGACAGGTAAAAGACCCACAGATTTTGCTAATGTTTTAACACTGGAATCTGGAAGTCCTGCAGCAAATGTGTTAGTAGACAACTTCAAACTATCATTTACAGTAGGGAAAACTGAAGCCATTCTCTTTGGAACGAAAACATAAACTGAGAAGGGTAAATAATTTTATGTTCTGTGTAATGGGGAGTCACATCACTTTGGTTTCATCAGTAAAATATCTGGGGATATCCCCTTTGACCCATGCATGTTCAGGAGAATTGATAGGAACAGATGTAGTAAAGGAAAGTGAATGCCACAGACTGATAGTTCCTGTATAGACAAGCATAGTGTCTACCTATGAGGGCTCGCAGGACCCTGTGTCTTGCCCTTTTACAATGAATATGATTCGCTTGCTCTTTCATGGGTACTCTGCCTTGACCAAAAAACTGAAGATAGACTGCAAATCACCCAGAACAAAATCGTAAGATTCATCCTAGGGGCTGGGACCAACGAGAACATGTAGGCCAGGAAGAATTACAGTAGTTGGATATGTTGAATGTTGATGCAGAGTAAAACAAACTGAAGCTTAAATCATTTGTGTATAAAAATTGCTCTCGAAACAGTGTCCAGAATATCTTGCATGTCATGTTGTCAAGGTTGGGAACAAAGCAATCATAGTAATAAGGGGGAGAGAGCTACAACTTTGTTTGTACCCACAGTCAGTGGCCAGGCGAAAACACCTTTATTGTACAGATAAAGGATATGGAAACAGCTACCCGCACATGCCAAAGCAGTCATAGATGAACCAGTTCAATGAAGACGCCAAAAAAGTGTTCTGAGAATGAAAGTACAGAATGGGTGGGAATGGATTTTCTATTTTTTAGCTAAATACGTGTAAATTTACCTTATCCCTAGTATTGAACCCTCGTATTGTAGATAAGTCTTATTGACCCTCGTGTAGTAGATAGTCTTTTTAGTATGATTAATAAGTTGTTATCTTCATTGTAGGAATTATATGAAAATATTATAACCTGTTTTTATAATAATTTTTTTTTTTTTTTTAAGGTAAAAGACCCCAATGGTAAATAAGTCACTCTGTCTGACTTTTTTGGTTATCCTAGGTTCTCTACACATATGTGCTTTGTATTGATAATTATATGATAACTGTATTTGTGTATACCTGAATTAGATTTCTTACTTACTTACTTACTTATACTATAAACTACATTTACGTACATGTAATTTATAATAGTCTACCTTTTCATAAGAAGTTTTCTTCCCTTACATCATAGAAAATGAAATTCACATATAATTAGACGTATAAACTATATAAATGTTGATATATGATAAATGTTTATTTCACAAATTACACGAATAGAAGGGAGGAGCTTCGACGACGTTTCGGCCCGGAATTGGACCATTTTACAGTCACACTACGGTAAAGGAGAGAAGGAAAGGGGTAAATATAAAGGCAGGAAGGAGTAGTTGGTGGTATAGTGGAAGTAGAAGGTAGGAAGTAGTGGGGAAGGAGCACTGCAAGGGAGCTAGGTGCCCCCTTTTCTCCTTTAGGTTGTCTTTCTTCTACTTTGGGTATTTGTTCCTGTTTATGCAGCCAAAGGCTCATAGTTACTAATTACAGTTCATTATGATACTTTTTTGTACATAGAAAGGAGTAAGTGTACACTGTAGCAGGCCTGTTGGCCCACACTTGACAGGTCCTTCACACAATCCATTCCCAAATAACAGAATATTTGCACAACCCAATTTTCAGTTCTTCCCAAGCAATAAGTTTTGATAATTCTATTACTCATGTACAAGTCCTACTACAAATCCCAACCCCTCTCACCATTGTATTTATCCAAACCTAAATTTGAAACTACCATCGTTACTATACTGTCGGCATCACCGAAACTGTCTGGTCACGCATCAACTACACGTAGGCGTCACATACTGTCAGTGTCAACCATACTTCGCTCTCCAGTCACGCCCAGATTACGGGTCGATAAACCCAATGGAATTATTATGACGAAGCCCAAAATTTGGACATCCCAAAAATCTCGGTTATTATCCTAAATTTGCAAGACTTTGAAGATGCAATAAATGACATGGCCATCACTCTGCCTCATGGAACCTCCGTGTTCATCAAAAATCTGCAAGAAGCCCCTATTGCACTTTCCTTGATCATTTATGGTGAGGGAGCAGGACATCAGGGGTCATCCTACATCTCTAAAAAACACAGACATCAGCCATAACTCCACTCCAAAAGGTGGACAGTAAAGCAATAGCTAAAGAACTACAGACCGATAGCACCAACATCCCATATTCATAAAAATCTTGAGAGCGGATATAAAATGCAAGTTCGACCATCCACCTAGATACCCATCAATTACACAACTCAGGGCAACAATTGGGTTTAGAGCAGTCGGTCTGCCTGTCCAGCTACTGGACCGCTATGACAAGGTCATGGCCGCTATGGAGGATAAACAAAATGCAGATGTAGTATACACAGACTTTGCAAAAGCTTTCGGCAAGTGTGCATGGTGTAATAGACACAAAATGCGTGATAAAGGATATAACAGGTAAACGTTGTAGAAGGGATCTATAACTTCTGACCAAATGGAAACTCAAAAGGTACATACTAAAACAAGTAAAGTCCCAGCAGCACCACCGTAAAAAGCTTGTTCCACAGGACCACAGTTACTCGCTCCCATTAGATTCCTAATCTCATTTCTCACATAGACAGAAATGTAAGTCTATGCTCCGTGTCTTCCTTTGCGGATGACACCCGTTCCACCATTGGCCGTGGACCTCAATCGAAAACACGCGAAGGACTCCTAGCGGAATAAAATCAAATCTTCGTATTGTGGCCACTCAAAAACAATATGAAGATCAACGAGGAAAAATTTAATTACTCGATATGGGAAACTTGAGGAAATTAAAACATGTATCAGGGATACGCCAAATTCTAAACATACAATAGAGCGGAAAATGTAATGTGAAGGACCTGGGAGTGATAAGGTCAGAGGGACCTACTTCAAAGACACAACAGTGTATTTACCTCTATATGCTAGGAAAAGGGTGGAATGGATATTGAGAACCTTCTAAAACTAGGGTCGCCAGCCATGATGACTCCTTCAAATCGCTTGTTGTCCTTCTAGGCTGGAATACTGCTGTACATTTACGGGCCCCCTTCAGGGTGGAGGTTTACCTGGAGAGAGTTTCGGGGGGTCAACGCCCCCGCGGCCCGGTCTGTGACCAGGCTTCCTGTGGATCAGCGCCTGATCAACCAGGCTGTTGCTGCTGGCTGCACGCAAACAAACGACGCGCCACAGCCCGGCTGATCAGGAACTGATTTAGGTGTTGTCCGTGCCAGCTTGAAGACTGCAGGGGTCGGTTGGTAATCCCCTATGTGTGCTGGGTGGCAGTTGAACAGTCTCCGGGCCCTGATACCTATTTGTATGGTCTCTTAACGTGCTTGTGACACCCTGCTTTTCATTGGGGGGGGATGGTGGCTCGTCGCCTAAGTCTTTTGCTTTCGTAGTGAGTGATTTTCGATGTGCAAGTTCGGTACTAGTCCTCTTAGGATTTTCCAGGTGTATATTATCATGTTAATCTCTCCCTCCTTGCGTTCAGGGAATAAGGTTTAGAAACCTCAGCGCTCCCAGTATTGGTGTTTTATATCCGTATGCGGCGCCGTGATAAAGTTCTCTGTACATTTTCTAGGTGGCAATTTCACAGCCTTGAATGTGTGTTAGAGTGCAGCAATATTCCAGCCTTGATTAGAACAGTGGACCTGATGAGTGTCAATCTTGGGCTTGGCCTCCTAGTTTTGAGAAGGTTCTCATTATCCTATCCTGTCCATTTTTTAGCAGATGCGAATGATCAATGTTATGGTCCTTGAAGTTAGATCCTCCGACTTAATCACTCTCCCCAGGTCTTTGACGTTGGTGTTTCGTCTATTTTGTGGCTAGAATGTGTTGGGTACTCTGATGAAGATTTATTTTCCTCATGTTTACCTTATCTGTGTTAATTGAAATTTCTCATCGTTGAACTTCATATTGTTTTCTGCTGCCCTGAAAGATTTGGTTGATGTCCGCCTGGGCCTTTGCAGTGTCTGCATGGAAGACACTGTCATGCAGATTCGGGTGTTCACTCTGCAAAGGAAGACACGTGCTGTGGCTGACATCCTTGTCTATGTCGGCAGATATGAGGATGAGGAACATGATGGGGAGATAGTACTGTGCCTTGTTGGAAAACAGAGCTTTTCCCGTTGCTGCCTCGGACTTTACTCTGTTGACGACTATCCTCTGTGTTCTGTTAGTGATGGAAATTATAGTTCCATCGACCGACTTTTCCTTGTTATTCCTTTAGCGCGCATTTGTGCGCTATATACGCCATGGTCAACCACTTGTCGAAGGCTTTTCAAAGTCTGTATTATATTACTCTGCATTCTTTTTGTCTTCTAGGTGCATTTAGTGACCTGTCGTAGGATCAGTAGTTGAGACTCAGACGGTGCGACCTGTTCTAAACCCATGTTGCCCTGGGTTGTGTAACTGTACTGGGTTTCTAGATGGGTGGTGATAATTGCTTCTTAGGACCCTTTCAAGAATTTTTTATTATATGGGTTGTTAGTGCTATTGGTCTGTAGTTCTTTGATGTTGCTTTACTGCCCCCTTTGTGGGTGGGGCTTATGTCTGTTGTTTTTAGTAAATGAGGGACGACCCCCGTGGCCTTGCTCCCTCTATAGGATGGAAAAGGCTCGTATAGGGGCTTCTTGCAGTTCTTGTTGAACACAGAGTTCCTGAGTCTGGTCCCATGGGGCATGGTGCATGGGATGTCATTTATCGCCTGTTCGAAGTCATTTGCGTCAGCGATAAACATCGGATAGGCTTGTGTTAATCAATTTTGTGGTCTCTCATAAAAACATTCATTTTGATCTTCGACATCTCAGTCTGGTTAGCGCTTGACTAAAAACTGAGTCCATATTGGGACTTGAGTAGCTCACTGATTTTCCTACTGTTAATCGTGTTGGACCCATCTTGTTTAAGTAGGGGGCCCAATTATGGTCGTTGTTCTCGATTTTGATTTGGCATAGTAGAAAGAAATACTTTGGTAGGTTTCTTTCGATTTCATTTGGCTCTTTAGTTCTTCCCGCGATTCTGACTCCTAAGGATTCCTTTTAGGCTTAAGTTCGATGCTTGCTATTTCTTGACCAGTGTATCACTGCGATTTCAGGATTTATTGACCGCTTTTAGCCGCTCTGGTATTCTTTTCCGTTCCGCCTGTAAAGGCCCCCCCGGAGCGCCTGTCCTTTTCTATTGTACATCTACTCTTCCTTTTTCTTAGACGGAATAAGACCTTGTGACATTACATCGAGTGACACCGTGGTATTCTGTTCTAGGATAAGTTTGGTCTGTGTTGCTTAGTATATCTTCCCAGCTTATATCGGTTAGGACTTGGTTTTACTTGGTCCCACTTTATGTTTTTGTTATTGAAGTTCGAATTTGGTTTGGAATGCTTCCCTCGTGACTAGTCTTCATTTTGTCAGTCTGGGGCTCAGCATACATGTCTGAACCTCAATTTGTTGTGATCTGAGGAATATGTTTTTTGTTGGTGAAATTTCTTATCAGATAATCATTGTTAGTGAAGATGATTACTGTTTGTTCTTTGCGCTACCATACACTAGGATGATTACTTGTACGAGCGCACAATACACTAGTTGGTTCAGTTGTGAAATACAAACCTTAAATAATATAATAATAATAATAATAATAATAATAATAATAATATTATAATAATATATATATTATCTTAATTAATAATTATATTATTATTATTATTATTATTATTAGTATTATTATTATTTAGTATTATTATTACGTTTTATATTAACTTTTTTTTATTATTATTATTATATTATTTATATCGTGTCATAGTAGGATTTACCGGATTTAGATCTCATTTTTGTGTAACATAATAAATTATGTAGCAAGGCATGATTCTTGCACGCGAACTCAGGTCATTCTAGGGGTGACATCACCACATCCCAACCCACACTACACTCTCAAACACCACCTCCTTAACCGAGCTGGACCAACACAGCGCGCTACGTTCAGTACGTAAGGGAAAATTCTGACTTTATTCGTCATCGCAACAAGAACATACTGTAGGCTCTGAGATTGCACAGTTTTACACAGTACCCAGATACACTAACGTCTTCCATAGTGGTTTAAAGAGATTACTTAGTATTCCTTATCAAGGTCCGCCTCGGCTAGCTTATGTGAGTGTACTTGTCAGGCGAACGTTGGACAGACTTGCTCTGGGAGATCACTCACCGGATGCTGTTGTCCCGACGGCGGAATACTGTTTAGTGAAGAGGCTCAGTCAGCATCACATCTTCCTCTTCTCCTCTATCTCTCTCTCTCCAGCTTCACCCTTCTTCCTTTTCTCTCTCTCTCTCTCTCTCTTCTCTCCACCATCACTCATCCCCTCTTTCTCCCTCTTTCTCCAGCTCACCATCCTCCCTTTCTTTTCTCTCTCCCAATAATTGCAACTCACACCAACTAGAAGTTAACTCTAACATTTAATGACCAAAGTTGTTAACTTGAAGCACGTGGGGACTTATTGATAAAAAAAAATTACATAGTTTACAAAGCAGTAAAATATTTGGGGAAATATACCTGGAGTACGGGACGTGAAGTTACAATCATGATATTATAAAAGTTCTATATTAAACCCTTCCAAGGTACATCGGTAACCTGGAGAGGGTTTCGGGGGTCAACGCCCCCGAGGCCCAGTCTGAGACCAAACAATTACAAAATTGTTATGTCAGGATAAATTGGTAATATGATAGGTTATTACTATGAGGACATAGAGAATAATATTAATGATAATTGTTTTTATACAATTTCGCAAAAGTTTGAAAACAAAAGTTTTAATGTAATAAGTCAAATTTAAACATTCGTTATAAATATTCTCCATTTACTTATAACGAAGTTATTCATTGATATTTAAAACCAAAATAACAAGACTGTGGGTATTCAAGCTTTAATAATATTATTCTGTGGCCGTGTGCCAACATGTGACTCGTTTTAATTAACTTAACCTGGGCATTTGAAAATTCCTATCACGAAGTGCAAATCTAGCGTGGGAATGAGGATTATTTTTATATTAATGTAAACAGAAACTTGCTTGTACTAAACAAAACTGATGTCTGTTTGGTTTCTGTGGTCCGTCTACCAATACTCTACATAGTGGTGAAAATTTTCAGATTAATGCTTGTTTCATGGGGTTTAAAACCCATTGAGGCCACTAGGGTCATTCAGGCTGCATGTAACCTTTTTTTACCATCATCTGGGTGTTTATATTACGAGTTTAGTTCAGTATATATACAGAGCCTGAGCTTGCTACCATTTGCAGTTCATAAGTATGCCATCCCGAGCCCCTTTGAGGCGGGGGGTTAGTTGATGGCAGTCCAGAGGCCTAGCTTCTCCTACGAGCCCCGTGGGGAGGGGAATGTGGCTAGGCCTGGGGACACTTGGTCCCAAAGGACTTTTGGGAGGATACTTGTCTTTCCTCCCATGGGAGAGACTTAAGTTCGAGACACTCCACAGATAGGGAGCCAAGGCCGGGTCACCACTACTTTGGAAAAGACCGGGCCGGGAGGGGAAACGTGAATACCGGTGAATAAAAAAAAAAAAAAGCAATATACACTGAAATGTTAATCCTCTCAGCGTATATACTGTGTACTGTGAAGAAACAAAGGCTTGTAGGATTTTTTTTTATTGGGAGACGGTATCGCAAGGTCTAAGGGTTGTATCAAATTTATGCAGATGATTCATTATACAGCAACGTGCCTCAACAAAGTACGCAGCGGTATCTACGCCAAGCTAACAACACAACTATGGGCACTCAGTGAATTAGGCGTTTGTTACTGAGCCGGCGGCACCAGGCCTGATGATTTAAGTCTTGACATCTCCTCACATGCAGACTAAAGATAGTAGAATAGTTATAATTCTTAGTAATCACCTGGAAATTATTTACTCTGACTTTTATCTGAAGAGACAGAGAGGAAGGCTCGAATCTACGAACCATGAGACCAAATTGCAATATTCTATCACCTGTTCTCGGTGTCATCAGCTTTGGAGTAAACGGCATGTTTCCCTGGGTGCCACTGTTATGTGTGATCTGGCCTTAGTGTGGCAGCGCTGCATACTTTGATTATGTATACACACAATTGGTGTTTTTGCATTATCTGCATATTTGACTAATGGCAAAAATAAGCGGATGTACTATGTATAGAGATGGTAGGTAATCTATGCCAGTAAGGCAGATCCTGGAATCTCTGATTGAGAGATGTTATTTTCTATATAGTACGTTTCAGGCCTTATAAGGCAGTTATATATATATATATATATTATATTTTATATATATATATTAATATATATATATATATATATATGTAAATATATTTTATTTAATATTTATATATTATATATTATATATATATATATATATTTATATAAAATTTCTGCACTGCCAGGGCAGGTATTTACCTTTTTTAGGAGTGAAGAAGAACAGGATGTAAGTGCGGCAGAGGGTGCGTGAGCATTTACGTAGAATGAAAGGGGATAAAGCAGTGGGAACTGACGGGATCATTAAGAAATGTTAAATGCAGGGTGGGATATAGTGTTGGGAGTTGGTTGGTATTTTTTGTTTAATAAATGTTTGGAAAGAGGGGGAAAGGTACACTAGGGATTGGGCTGAGAGAGGAGCATGTTTAGTCCCTTTATTTAAAGGGAAGGGAGACCAAAAGAGACTGTAAAAATTATAGAGGAATAGTTTACTGAGTATACCAGGAAAAAAGTGTATGGCTAGGGTTATAATTGAAAGAAATTAGAGGTAAGGACAGACAGAATGTAGGATTGCGTATGAGAAGGGGGTTTCAGGTGGGTAGGGGATGTTGATAGATCAGTGTTTACATTGAAGGCATATATGTGAAACAGTATTTTGTAAAGGTAGGGAAGTTTTTATTGCATTTATGGGATTTGAGAAAAGGCATATGATAGAGTGGATAGAGGAGCAAAGTGCGCGATGTTGCAAGTATATGGATAGGTAGTTAAGTTACTAAATGCTGTTAAAGAGTTTTTATGAGGATAGTGAGGCTCAGGTTTCCGGGGTGTGTAGAAGTGAGGGAGACTACTTCCCGGAGAAAAAGGTAGGTCTTAAACAGGGATGTGTATGTCACCACTGGTGTTTAATATATTTATAGATGGGGTTGTTTAAAAGGAAGTAAATGCAGGGTGTTCGGGAGAGGGGTGGGATTTAAATTATGGGGAATCAAATACAAAATTGGGAATTGGACACAGTTTACTTTTGCTGATGATACTGAGCTTATGGGAGTATTCTTAAGAAAAATTGCAAAGGTTAGCTGGAACGAGTTTGGGAATGTGTGTATAGTAGAAAGGTTTGAAAGTGAACTAGAAAAGAGTAAGGTGATGAGGGTATCAAATGATTTAGATATAAAGAAAAATTGGGTATCAAAAGTGGGCGCGGAGGAGTATGGATGAAAGTGAATGTTTTCAGATATTGGGAGTAGTTGACGTGTCGGCGGTGATTTATGAAGGTTGAGGGTATATCATAGAATTGATGTGGAGAGAAAAGGTGGAGTGGGGCGTGCATTGAGGTATATGTGGAACAAAAAATGTTATCTATGGAGGCAACGAAGGGATGTATGAAAGTTATAGTAGTGCCAACACTTTTTTCTTTTATGGGGAGTCTGTGATAGCTTGGTGGTAAATGCAGCAGCGAGGAGACGGTTGGAGGCAGTGGAGATGTCCTGTCTAAGGGCAATGTGATGGTGTACATATTATGCAGAAAATTCTGGAGAGTTGTGGAATTTAGGTGAAGGTGTGGAGTTAATTAAAAGTATGAGCCAAGAGGGCTGAAGAGGGTGTTGTTGAGGAGCGGTTTGGTCATTTAGAGACGAATGGATCAAAGTAGAATGACATGCGAGAAACATTTAAATTGCTAGGGGAAGGAAAGGCGGGGTGGGGTTCGTCCTCGAAAAGGTTGGAAGAAGCGGTAAGGGAGTTTTGTGGGAGTGGGGCTTGGACTTTTTCCAGCAGGCTTGCGTGAAAAAAGCGTGTTCGATAGGTGTGATGGAAACGAATGGTATGTGGGACCTGACGATCTGTTGGAGTGTGAGCAGGGTATTATTTAGTGCAGGGATTCAGGGGAGGAAACCAGTTTATGTTTATTTAGTCGGACTTGAGCTTCTGGAAATGGGAAGTACAATGCTGCACCCTCACTAAACGGAGGGGTGTCGAGATTTTAGCAGTTTAAAGGGACTTTGTTGTGTATCTTTATACTGTATGTGCTTCTAAACTGTTGTATTTCTGAAGCACCTCTGCAAAAACAGTGTTATGTGTGAGTGAGGTGAAGAGTTGAATGATGTATGTATTTTCTTTTTGGGGATTTTCTTTTTTTTTGGGGGTCACCCTGCATCGGTGGGAGACGGCGACTTGTATTATATTATATATTATATATATATATATTTTATATATTATATATAATATATATATTTATATATAGATATATATATTATATTTTATTTAGTTATTATCACACTGGCCGAATTCCTACCACGACAAGGGTTTGGCCGAAAAAAGAAAAACTTTCACCATCATTTAATATATTTATATATATATATATATATTTATATATATATATTATAGATATATATATATATATATATATATTTATATATATTATAATTTAATATATATATATATTTATATGCAAGGAATTCGCAAGTGCAGGCGAAATATACAACAAACACTGATCTCTGGCTGACGGAGATCGAACACACGAACCTTGGATCATGGCACGCAGTGCTATACCAATCACCACACGCTGCACGCCAAGGTGATTGTCCAGTGTGGGTAGACTGTTATAGCACTGCGTACCTTGTGCCAAGGTTCGTTAGGTTCGAGTCTCTTAGCCGAGGATTCAGTGTTTGGTGTTATTTCGCCTTCTCTTGCGTAATTTCCTTGCAGTGTTAAAATCTCTATTAAGGCTGCCATGCATGCAGGGGTAAGGGGGGGATGATAAGCTGTAAGCCTTATCCCTGAAACGCTGGTGCTTGGATCAACGATGTGCACAAGCTGCATGCCAAGGTATTGTCCAGTGTGGGTAGTTTGGTATAGCACTGCGTACCTTGTTCCAAGGTTCGTAGGTTCGAGTCTCTTCAGCCAGTGATCAATGTATATATATTATATATATATATTTATATATATATATATATATATATATATATATATATAATATATTGTAGACAGTAAGCCCTACATGGTTAGTTTCTAGTTTTCCACAGGGCAGGTCTCTAGGTAGGCATTCCCAGACTTGCCTCGATCTCACTTGGAGACCTTCAGGGTGTTTTGATCAAAGTGACAGGATATCACCCTATCGTGCAATAAACTGACCAAAGTGAATCCCTTATCAATGAGTGAGGGACCATAACTAAGCATTCTGTGCAGCTTCTCAAGACATTCATTACAGGGGTCAGCTTTTCCTACAAACAAACTAGGGAATTGGGTAGTACATTACCCAGGGATGGTCCAGCCTTACCAAGATCACTAATTACGTTAGCTACAGCTAACAGATAGGGGTGAGATTCGACTGGAATTAGCAGTAGATCCCGTAATGTGTGGATGAGTCACCCAAAACTACGTATCACGACGCATTTCAGATGATAATGAGGTGCTAGATATACGCTACCGTTGGGGTAAATTATGTGACTAACAAACTTGACGTTCCACAGCACACTGGAGATTCTGCGGACGGCACCCGGAAGGGATGTCCAGGGACAGGCTGTTGGACACCGTGCTGTTAACAGATAAGTACTGATTGCTATATGTTGTTTCATGCAGGAAAGTGTACTTATCTAACTAGTTCTCCACATAACCTTATAATATTTTTTTTTATTCGCCCAGGTATATCGGTTTCCCGCGCTCAGGGTCTTGTTCCAAGTAGTGTGACCCGGGCCTGGTTATGAATCCAGTGCTGCAATTTAATTTTAGCCTAATCCAGCCTAAATATAGTTTAGATAAGTTTGCAAAAATTTATATTTATATAAACAATACAATGATATATTTATATAGATATATTTATATATATATATGTATGGTTATATATTCTATTTATATATATATATATTATATATATTTAATATATATATATATATATATTATATATATATATTATATTATATGAAGTTCAAAAGGTCCTGATGGAGCCACTATGCTACCCTGGAAGGATGGAAAGCTGTTGCTGGCGATACACATGTGCTGCACATTTTGGCAGACACATTACTTGCCATACTCGTAGTGGATGGGGGGAAGCTGGCCTGCCACAGGGAGACCCAGAAGATCCGAAAACTAAAAAATTATGAAGACCTTCCACCTTGCTATACTTCTTTCCAATAGGGTCGGAGACCCTTGGAGCATGGGCTGTGTCTCTAAAGTTCCTAAAGTGCTAGGGAAAAGCTCATCATAGAAACAAGGACCACAGGGCGTCCTAGCTTCCTCTTTCAGGATCTCAGTGTTGCGATCCAGATGAGGAAATTGCCTGCAGCATTCTGGGCACCGCGGCCCACGCAGGATGCTGGGCGAAGTATTCGAGATGTAGCTTCTGAGTTACCTATGTTGTTTTACTTTCTGTTGTATTTTTGTGTAATGTTTGGCCCATATATAATATATATATATTTATAATATATTGATATATATATATATATATATATATATATATATATATATATATATTTTATATATATATATATATATATATATTTTATTTATATAGTATTAGGTTACAAAATTATTTTTGCGAAATTATAGCTACACAAATTTTCCTTGCTTATTCATAACTGGCAAGAACCTAATGTGGTTGCAGGGGTCGATTCACAGCTCCTGACCATACCTCTTCACCCTTCACTACTAGGTCACTTTTCCCGCTGCATGAACTTTATCATACTCTTCTTAAGTATGTATGGATCCTGCCTCCACTACAATCACTTCAAACTATTCCACTTCTGACTAAATCTGTGACGGAAGAAATACTTCCTAGTGGTTTTCTTGGTTTAAAGGAAGTAGGCCTAGATAAATTTTACATGATTTACTATGTAAAATTTGTGTAAAACATTAAAATTATACTTAAAGTCAGGAGACAACAACACGACACAACCCCCGATAAATGGAATTGAGGGGGATTTGGATGGAATAAAACCATGGACTTAAACCCTTTTGGTCTACCTGAATGGAAAGGAGTTAGAAGGATAATTGGTGAAGCCAGACTGTGAAGTGAGGGGGGTAGGGGAGTGTGTAATAAGGGGTTTTCTGTTAAGGGTTTTGTGAAGTTTATGGGAAAAGTGAGCAGTGAAGAGGGTTTTGAAGAGGTTAAACTGTAAGGGTTTGTGAAGTTAAGGGGAAAAAGTGGCAGTGAAGAGGGGTTTTTGAAGGGAAATTTTATAGTAATTCCTGTGTGATTGTAAAGCAGTCGATACTAAGTGTATAGGGACTGGAAAAGTGAAATAAATAGTATTGTATATGTGTAAAAGAGCGAAAGTGAAAATGGCAGGCTTTAGAGGGGTACTGGCTTCCTTAATTATATTAAAAATTTCTTCTTCAATTCTTGATAGAAAGAAATCAGTCATGGGGCTGGATAGGTGAATGGGGTAAGTAACAGCGGCCCTGGACAGAAAAGCCCAACAGTTGACTCCTACCAGAAAAGTTTAACCTCACTATCGCTGCAAGGTATGGCAAACCGCATCATACCCAAAAAAAACAGTGGCACTCAGCTCTTATTGTAGCGCTATTAAGTGGTGATATCCAAATTTAATCAAAGGACTCAAACTAATTGTGAAGAGGCTAAAACGACAGATATATGACGGCGATAATGACGGTCTAGTAGCTAGGGATGATAACCTTAACTCCATATGTAATGCATACTTAGGTCAATGCTGCGGACAATACAGCCATTATTTATCTCAAACTACTACCAAACAGATGCATACACTGTACTAAAGTACGCTTTGAAAAACAGAAAAAAAGGCACGTTAGGTTAAATGTGTAGGGGTATGGTGCATGATGGAGGTATATACAATTATAGCAAGGTGCCAGAATTAATTTTGTGTGTAAAACAAATGCACTTTGGCACATTTACCCTTTAGCAGTGATGACCATTGATTTAATCTAATTTTATACAAATGACCCATTGCCATAATATTGATGATTATTATTGCTTTATGAAATAAACAGGCCTTCACTTATTCATGTCAGTGAGATCACTTCTTCCTAAATTGGCAGAGTTTAGTGATTCTAGCTATCAAAATTAGAGGGGCAGTTATAACCATCTCTGAATCATTGTTGGATGACTATCGGTGATGCCGACGATGGTCAAAATAGAATGGTTACAATATAAAACGTTAGATAGGAAACAGAAAGGGGTGGTGGTGTATGTGCTCTACATTAGAAATGACTTAGCATTACAACCAAGACCTGATTAAATAACAATAACTGGAGATTCATGGTTTGAAGGTGCTGCTTTCCCAATGACCAAATCCCACAGTCTAGTAGGAACTAGTTACCTCCCTCCTACCAGGCCGTTTCTTAGGAAGAACTTTTCCAGAGTCCTTGTCGGAGTTGAGAGCAATTGCGAAACAATAATACTGGGCGACTTCAATATCTGTTTTCAGCATCAAAATACGGGCTATGCAAAAGGTTATATATGCAAAATTCTAGGATTAAAAATAGCATACACCCAAACTATTAATAAAACCAACCCGGATCACACAGTTCTCAGCCACCCTAATTGAACCACATACTTTGCAACCGCGCTGAGAACATTAGTCAGTCAGTGCGTCATTACCACTGTCTTAAGTGATCATTTCATCATTTAATGTCACCAGGAGAATATCACTAGGGATAGGATTGGCCTACACAGGACATAAAAATGAGGTCAACTAGGAAACTACAGTAAAGAAACATGGTAAATAGGCTCAAACAATTTGTGACTGGACAAGATTAACAAGTTGCCGGACGTAAACGATGCCTGGGGTAAAAATCCAAAAACAATGTGCACTACATCTTAATAATATTGCACCAGTGAATGAGGTATAGGATTAAACGAAGAATGAACCCTGGATGACTACTGAGATATTAGATCATTTGAAAATTCAGAGAACAGCTCTGCTAAAAGATTTATAGCAAACAGACAGGATATTGCAGCACTATAAAATGAATCAACAGGGTGGGAACAAGAGTACAGATGCTTATAAAAGGAGCAATGGCAAAGCACTATTGCTCAAAAATTGAGAAGTATAAGGCATAAACCCCAGTATAGCTAGGCCAACAACTAAATCAGTTGGGGTTAAGCCATAAGCCAGTTGATAGGTCTAAAACATATTACTCACTATCGATATTGAGGTATGCCACGAATCTCTAGATGGAAATTGCTTTAATTCCTACTACACATTGTTTGCATCAACACTTGTAAGTAATACTACCAGCTGCATCAAATACCTTTAAAACGCTGCCTCTGATAAGTTTCAAAGCATACTATACAAATTAAAGGGGTAACCCCAATCAGTGTCAACTAGTAGTGTATCTCATGACTTCATTCAAAAAACGAAAAGCTAGGTTAAACCCAACTAAGAGCACAGGCCCTGATAACATCCGTCTAAGTTCCTAAGATGGTGCTTTCTGAACTGTTCTCATTCCTATGCTCACATTATGAAATCTATCAAAATCTCCACTAATACCGTACCGGAGGGGTTCATGGAGGCCAGAGTTTCTCCTATCTTCAAGAAAAATTAATAGGTCTTGATGGTAAGCAACTATCGACCTGTTAGTATAAACAGTATAATATCTATATTCTGGAGAGGCGCGGTGTATTTATCAAGTAGTTATGTACCTTAATGACAACAGCATCTCCTATGCTATCAATCGGGGCTTTGAAGATCCTACTCACCGATACTCCCTTATTAATCTGAGGATTAACTGAGAAACTTGAAATGTCCAAAAAATAAAATAAAGGGACCTCATAGGTAGGTAACCTTAGAATGCAAAAGGCATTCGCATACTGTCAACCACAATATATTATGTAAGAAACTTCATAAGCTTTCGGTATTAGGTTCTGTAGACGGTTTAAGTCCTAATTAGCAACAGGAGACAAATTAGACAAAATCAAACAAAAACGGTAATCGAATACCCCTGCCGATAACATGTGGAGTTCCCCCAAGGTAGTATTTGGTCCCTACCATTTTATGTTATGTCAATGTTAAGCCTATCAGTGTTCAAGTGCAAATCCTACTGTATGCAGATGACAGTTGCTCTGTTAGTGACAGGTAAAAGACCCACAGATTTTGCTAATGTTTTAACACTGGAATCTGGAAGTCCTGCAGCAAATGTGTTAGTAGACAACTTCAAACTATCATTTACAGTAGGGAAAACTGAAGCCATTCTCTTTGGAACGAAAACATAAACTGAGAAGGGTAAATAATTTTATGTTCTGTGTAATGGGGAGTCACATCACTTTGGTTTCATCAGTAAAATATCTGGGGATATCCCCTTTGACCCATGCATGTTCAGGAGAATTGATAGGAACAGATGTAGTAAAGGAAAGTGAATGCCACAGACTGATAGTTCCTGTATAGACAAGCATAGTGTCTACCTATGAGGGCTCGCAGGACCCTGTGTCTTGCCCTTTTACAATGAATATGATTCGCTTGCTCTTTCATGGGTACTCTGCCTTGACCAAAAAACTGAAGATAGACTGCAAATCACCCAGAACAAAATCGTAAGATTCATCCTAGGGGCTGGGACCAACGAGAACATGTAGGCCAGGAAGAATTACAGTAGTTGGATATGTTGAATGTTGATGCAGAGTAAAACAAACTGAAGCTTAAATCATTTGTGTATAAAAATTGCTCTCGAAACAGTGTCCAGAATATCTTGCATGTCATGTTGTCAAGGTTGGGAACAAAGCAATCATAGTAATAAGGGGGAGAGAGCTACAACTTTGTTTGTACCCACAGTCAGTGGCCAGGCGAAAACACCTTTATTGTACAGATAAAGGATATGGAAACAGCTACCCGCACATGCCAAAGCAGTCATAGATGAACCAGTTCAATGAAGACGCCAAAAAAGTGTTCTGAGAATGAAAGTACAGAATGGGTGGGAATGGATTTTCTATTTTTTAGCTAAATACGTGTAAATTTACCTTATCCCTAGTATTGAACCCTCGTATTGTAGATAAGTCTTATTGACCCTCGTGTAGTAGATAGTCTTTTTAGTATGATTAATAAGTTGTTATCTTCATTGTAGGAATTATATGAAAATATTATAACCTGTTTTTATAATAATTTTTCCCCTTTTACCCCTCCCCAATTTTTCCCTGGGCCCGACCCCCCCCCCTTCCTTCCACTACAGATGATACATCTTGAAGTCATTCTGTTTCCTCCATTTTTCCCCACATGTCCGAACCCCTCAAAACCCCTTCCTCCCCCTCTGGACAACAGTTTTTGGAAATCCCGCACCTCCTCCTAACTTCCAAGCTACGAATTCTCTGCATTTATTCACACCACACTTTGCTCTCAGACATGACATTCCACTGCCTCCAGCCTTCTCCTCGCTGCAACATTCATCACCCATGCTTCACACCCATATAAGAGCGTTGGTAAAACTATACTCTCATACTTTCCCCCCTCTTTGCCTCCAAGGACAAAGTTCTTTGTCTCCACAGACTCCAAAGTGCACCACTCACCCTTTCCTCATCAATTCTATGATTCACCTCATCTTTCATAGACCCATCCGCTGACACGTCCACCCCCAAATATCTGAATACATTCCACCTCCTCCCATACTCTCTCCCTCCAATCTGATATCCAATTTTTCCCATCACCTAATTTTTTTGTTATCCTCATAACCTTACTCTTTCCTGTATTCACTTCCAATTTTCTTCTTTTGCACACCCTACCAAATTCATCCACCATCTCTGCAACTTCTCTTTCAGAATCTCCCAAAGGACAGTGTCATCAGCAAAGAGCAACTGTGACAACTCCACTTTATGTGTGATTCTTTATTTTTAACTCCCGCCTCTTGCCAAGACCCTCGCATTTACTTCTCTTACAACCCCATCTAAAAATATATTAAAAAACCCACTGTGACATCACACCTCCTTGTCTAAGGCCTACTTTTACTGGGAAATAAATTTTCCCCCTTTTTCCCACATACTCTAACTTGAGCCTCACTATCCTCGTAAAAACTCTTCACTGCTTTCAGTAAATACCTCTTAAACCATACACCTGCAACATCTGCCACATTGCCCCCCCTATCCACCCTGTCATAAAGCCTTTTTCCAAATCCATAAATGCCACAAAGACCTCTTTACCTTATCGAAATAATGTTCACTTTTATGTTTTCACTGTTTAAAAACCCGGTCCACCCCAAACCCCCATCTTTCCTAAAGGGCCCCCTTGTTCATCTGCCTATCCTATTCTCCGTCTTACTCTTAATTCTTTCAATAATAACTCTACCATACAAATTTTTCCAGGTATACTCAACAGACTTATCCCCTATAATTTTTGCACTCTCTTTTATCCCTTTGCCTTTATACAAAGGAACTATGCATGCTCTTGCCAATCCCTAGGTACCTTACCCTCTTCCATACATTTATTAAATAATTGCACCAACCACTCCAAAACTATATCCCCACCTGCTTTTAACATTTCTAACTTTATCCCATCAATCCCGGCTGCCTTACCCCCTTTCATTTTACCTACTGCCTCACGAACTTCCCCCACACTCACAACTGGCTCTTCCTCACTCCTACAAGATGTTATTCCTCCTTGTCCATACACGAAATCACAGCTTCCCTATCTTCATCAACATTTAACAATTCCTCAAATATTCCCTCCATCTTCCAATACCTCTAACTCTCCATTTAATAACTCTCCTCTCCTATTTTTAACTGACAAATCCATTTGTTCTCTAGGCTTTCTTAACTTGTTAATCTCACTCCAAAACTTTTTCTTATTTTCAACAAAATTTGTTGATAACATCTCACCCACTCTCTCATTTGCTCTCTTTTTACATTGCTTCACCACTCCTTAACCTCTCTCTATTTTCTCCATAACTCTTCCCTCCTTGCATCACTTCTACTTTGTAAAAACTTCTCATATGCTAACTTTTTCTCCCTTACTACTCTCTTCACATCATCATTCCACCAATCGCTCCTCTTCCCTCCCGCACCCACTTCCTGTAACCACAAACTTCTGCTGAACACTCTAACACTACATTTCTAAACCTACCCCATACCTCTTCGACCTCATTGCCTATGCTCTCATTAGCCCATCTATCCTCCAATAGCTGTTTATGTCTTACCCTAACTGCCTCCTCTTTTAGTTTATAAACCTTCACCTCTCTCTTCCTGATGCTTCTATTCTCCTTGTATCCCATCTACCTTTTACTCTCAGTGTAGCTACAACTAGAAAGTGATCTGATATATCTGTGGCCCCTCTATAAACATGTACATCCTGAAGTCTACTCAACAGTCTTTTATCTACCAATACATAATCCAACAAACTACTGTCATTTCGCCTACATCATATCTTGTATACTTATTTATCCTCTTTTTCTTAAAATATGTATTACTTTATAACTAAACCCCTTTCTATACAAAGTTTCAATCAAAGGGCTCCCATTATCATTTACACCTGGTACCCCAAACTTACCTACCACACCCTCTCTAAAAGTTTCTCCTACTTCAGCATTCAGGTCCCCTACCACAATTACTCTCTCACTTGGTTCAAAGGCTCGTATACATTCACTTAACATCTCCCAAATCTCTCTCTCTCCTCTGCATTCCTCTCTCTACAGGTGCATACACGCTTATTATGACCCACTTCCGCATCCAACCTTTACTTTAATCCACATAATTCTTGAATTTACACATTCATATTCTCTTTTCTCCTTCCATAACTGATCAAATTTAATTTACTGCTACCCCTTCCTTTGCTCTAACTCTCTCAGATACTCCAGATTTAATCCCATTTATTTCCCCCCACCGAAACTATCCCCTACCCCCTCAGCTTTGTTTCGCTTAGGGCCAGGCATCCTCTTCTTTTCATTCAAAAAAAAAT
>NC_069480.1:7855439-7902180 GCF_026875155.1 Cherax quadricarinatus
AAAGCAAAAAAATCATAAATTTTAAATGGCAATGGTCATTTGTTTTAAAATTGATAAATAAAATTCTCACTGCAAAGGGTAATGTCCAAAGTGCATTTGTTACACAAAAAATTTAATTCTGGCCCCTTGCTAAAATTGTATATACCCCATATGCACCAAAACCCCTACACTTTTTTACTAACTGCCTTTTCTGTTTTTCAGGTATTTTAGTACAGTGTATGCCTTTTTGGGTAGTGTTTGAGAAAATAATGGCTGTATTGTCCACTTGACCTAGTATGCATTACATAGGGATTTAAAGGGTTATCATCCCTAGCTACTAGACCGCATTATCGCCGTCATTTATCTGTCGTTTTGCCTCTCCAATATTTTTGGGGCCTGGATTAAAATTTGGTATCCCCACTTAAAGCGCTACAATAAAGCTGGTGCCATTTTTTTTTTTTGGGGTTATGCGGTTTCCATCCCTTTGCAGCGATAGTGGGGTTTTACTTTTCTGGTGGAGCAATGTTGGGCTTTTCTGCCCAGGGGCGCTGTTATTTTCCCCATTCCCCTTTTTCCAGCCCCCATGAGATTTCTTTCTTCAGGAATTGAAAAGAAATTAAATATAATTAGGAGCCGCCCCCTCTAAGCCTGCCATTTTCACTTTCGCTCTTTTCCCATATCAAAATATTTTTTCCTTTTCCAGTCCCTATACACTTAGTATTGCTTTACAATCACACGAATTACTAAAAAAATTTTCCCTTCAAAACCCTTTTCACTGCCATTTTTTCCCTTAACTTCACAAACCCTTACATTTTAACCTCTTAAAAACCCCTCTTCACTGCTCACTTTTCCCTTAATTCACAAAACCCTTACAGAACCCCTTATTACACACCCCCCCTACCCCCCCCTCACTTCACAGTCGGGCTTCCCCAATTAAACTTCTAATCCTTTCCATTCGGTAGACCAAAAGGTTTAATCATGGTTTTATCCTCCAAACCCCCTCAATTCCATTTATGGGGGGGTTGTGTCTGTTGTTGTCTCCTGCTTTAAGTAAAATTTTTAAATTTTTTTTCCACAAATTTACAAGTAAATCATGAAAATTTTTAAATCTGGCTATTCCTTTAAACCAAAAAAACCACTAGGAAGTATTTCTTCGTCACAGTTTTTCAGAAGGGAAATTTTGGGGAAGTGATGTAGGGAGGCAGGATCCATACAACTTAAGAAGAGTATGAAAATTCATGCAGCGGGAAAAATGACCTATATGAAGGGTGAAGAGGTATGGTCAGGGCTGTGAACGACCCCCGCAACCACAAAAGGTTTTTGCCGTATAAGGGAAGGAAAATTTGTGTAGCTTAATTTCGCAAAAAAAATTTTGAACCTAAAATATATAATAAAATATTAATTATATATATATTAAAATATATATATATTATATATTATTTTATATATATTATTATAAATAAAAAATATATATAAATATATTGGCCAAACATTCACAAAAATACAACAGAAAGTAAAAAACATAGGTAACCAGAAACTACATCTCGAATACTTCGCCCCCCTTCCCCCGCGGGGGGCCGGGTGCCCAGAATGGCTGCGGCAATTTCCCCTCTGGATCGCAAAACTGGGGTCCTGAAAGAGGAAACGGCGCCCCGTGGTCCTTGGTTTCTATGATGAGCTTTTCCCTAGCCTTTAGGGAATTTAAGGACACGCCCATGCTCCAAGGGTCCCGACCCTATTGGGAAGAAGTTTTTGCAAGGGGGAAGGTCTTCATTTTTTTTCGGATCTTTTGGGGCTCCCCGTGGCGGGAGCTCCCCCCCTTCCATACGGGGTATGGCAAGTAAGGGGCTGCCAATGTGGGAGCACAGGGGTACCCCGCACGTTTCCACCTTCCAGGGTGCATAGTGGCTCCATCAGGACCTTTTGACTTCCCTATAAAAATAAAATTTTATATAAATATATATATATATTAATTTAAAATATATAATATATATATATAAAATAAATATTTTAAATAATATTAATATAAATATATTATATATAATCATTTTATTGGGGTTTTTATAAAAATTAATTTTTCAAAAATTATCTAAACTATATTTTGCTGGATTAGGCAAATTAAAAATTGCACTGGTTATAACCAAAGGCCCCGGGGCACCCCTACTTTGGGAAAAGACCCGGCGGGAAAATACCGGCAAAAAAAAAAAATATTTAAGGTTATGTGGAGAACATTAGTAATACACTTCCTGCAGAAACAACAAAATTAGCAAAACAGTAAATTTTCTGTTAAAAGCACGGTGTCCAACACCGTCCCGGGCTCCCTTTCCCGGGTGCCGTCCCAGAGTTCACAGTGGCTGTGGACTGCAAGTTTGTTAGTCACATAATTTACCCCAAAGGAGCGTATATCTCAGCACCTCATTATCATCTGAAATGCGTCGTGATACGTAGTTTTGGGTGACTCATCCACACATTACGGGATCTACTGCTAATTCCAGTCGAATCTCACCCCTATCTGTTAGCTGTAGCTAACGTAATTAGGTGTGGGTATGGCTGGACTTCCCTGGGTATTGTAACTAACCCAATTTCCCCTAGTTTGTTGTAGGAAAAGCATGACCCCGGTATTGAAGTCTTGAGTAAGCTGCTACAGATGCTTAGTTATGTCCTCACTCATTGATAGGGAGTCACTTTGGTCAGTTATTGCACGATAGGGTGATATCCTGTCACTTTGTTCAAAACACCTGAATGGTCTCCAAGTGAGATCGAGGCAGGTCTGGGAATGCCTACCTAGAGACCTGCCTCTGGTGGAAACTAGAAACTAACCATGTAGGCTTACTGTCTACAATATATTTATATATATATATATATATTATATATATATATATATATATAATATTATATATACATTGATCTCTGGCTGAAGGAGACTCGAACCTACGAACCTTGGAACAAGGTACGCAGTGCTATACCAATCTACCCACACTGGACAATACCTTGGCATGCAGCTTGTGCTACACGTTGATCCAAGGCAGCCAGCTTTCAGGGAGAAGGCTTACAGCTTTTCATCTCTTCCCCTGCATGCATCAGCCTTACTAGAGATTTTAACACTGCAAGGAATTCGCAAGAGAAGGCGAAATATACACAAACACTGATCTCTGGCTGAAGGAGACTCGAACCTACGAACCTTGGAACAAGGTACGCAGTGCTATACCAGTCTACCCACACTGGACAATACCTTGGCGTGCAGCGTGTGGGTAGATTGGTATAGCACTGCGTGCCTTGTTCCAAGGTTCGTGGGTTCGAGTCTCCTTCAGCCAGAGATCAGTGTTTGTGTATATTTCGCCTGCTCTTGCGAATTCCTTGCATATAATATATATATATATTATATATATATATATATATATATATATATATATATATATATATATATATATATATATATATATATATATATATATATATATATATATAAATGATGGTGAAAGTTTTTCTTTTTCGGGCCACCCTGTCTTGGTGGGAATCGGCCAGTGTGATAATAATAAATAATATATATATATATATATATATATATATATATATATATATATATATATATATATATATATATATATATATTATATATATATATATTAACAAGTCGGCCGTCTCCCACCGAGGCAGGGTGACCCCAAAAAAAAAGAAAATCCCCAAAAAGAAAATACTTTCATCATTCAACTCTTTCACCTCACTCACACATAATCACTGTTTTTGCAGAGGTGCTCAGAATACAACAGTTTAGAAGCATATACGTATAAAGATACACAACATATCCCTTTAAACTGCTAATATCTCGACACCCCTCCTTTAGAGTGCAGGCATTGTACTTCCCATTTCCAGAGCTCAAGTCCGACTATATAAAAATAACTGGTTTCCCCTGAATCCCTTCACTAAATAATACCCTGCTCACACTCCAACAGATCGTCAGGTCCCACATACCATTCGTTTCCATTCACTCCTATCGAACACGCTCACGCAAGCCTGCTGGAAGTCCAAGCCCCTCTCCCACAAAACCTCCCTTACCGCTTCCTTCCAACCTTTTCGAGGACGACCCCTACCCCGCCTTCCTTCCCCTACAGATTTAAATGTTCTCCATGTCATTCTACTTTGATCCATTCTCTCTAAATGACCAAACCGCCTCAACAACCCCTCTTCAGCCCTCTGGCTAATACTTTTATTAACTCCACACCTTCTCCTAATTTCCACACTCCGAATTTTCTGCATAATATTTACACCACACATTGCCCTTAGACAGGACATCTCCACTGCCTCCAACCGTCTCCTCGCTGCTGCATTTACCACCCAAGCTTCACACCCATATAAGAGTGTTGGCACTACTATACTTTCATACATTCCCTTCTTTGCCTCCATAGATAACATTTTTTGTCTCCACATATACCTCAATGCACCACTCACCTTTTCTCCCTCATCAATTCTATGATTAACCTCATCCTTCATAAATCCATCCGCCGACACGTCAACTCCAAGTATCTGAAAACATTCACTTCTTCCATACTCCTCCTCCCCAATTTGATACCCAATTTTTCTTTATCTAAATCATTTGATACCCTCATCACCTTACTCTTTTCTATGTTCACTTTCAACTTTCTACCTTTACACACATTCCCAAACTCGTCCACTAACCTTTGCAATTTTTCTTAGAAATCTCCCATAAGCACAGTATCATCAGCAAAAAGTAACTGTGTCAATTCCCATTTTGTATTTGATTCCCCATAATTTAATCCCACCCCTCTCCCGAACACCCTAGCATTTACTTCTTTTACAACCCCATCTATAAATATATTAAACAACCATGGTGACATTACACATCCCTGTTTAAGACCTACTTTTCCGGAAGTAGTCTCCCTCTCTTCTACACACCCGAACCTGAGCCTCACTATCCTCATAAAAACTCTTTACAGCATTTAGTAACTTACCACCTATTCCATATACTTGCAACATCTGCCACATTGCTCCTCTATCCACTCTATCATATGCCTTTTCTAAATCCATAAATGCAATAAAAACTTCCCTACCTTTAACTAAATACTGTTCACATATATGCTTCAATGTAAACACTTGATCTACACATCCCCTACCCACTCTGAAACCTCCTTGCTCATACGCAATCCTACATTCTGTCTTACCTCTAATTCTTTCAATTATAACCCTACCATACACTTTTCCTGGTATACTCAGTAAACCTATTCCTCTATAATTTTTACAGTCTCTTTTGTCTCCCTTCCCTTTAAATAAAGGGACTATACATGCTCTCAGCCAATCCCTAGGTACCTTCCCCTCTTTCATACATTTATTAAACAAAAATACCAACCACTCCAACACTATATCCCCCCCTGCTTTTAACATTTCTGTCATGATCCCGTCAGTTCCAGCTGCTTTATCCCCTTTCATTCTACGTAATGCCTCACGCACCTCTGCCGCACTTACATCCTGTTCTTCTTCACTCCTAAAAGATGGTATACCTCCCTGGCCAGTGCATGAAATTTTATATATATATATATATATATTATATATATATATATATATATTATATATATATATTATATATATATATATATATATATATTATATATATATATATATATTATATATATATATATATATATATATAACTGCCTTATAAGCCGAACGTACTATATAGAATAACATCTCTCACTCAGAGAGTTCCTGGATCTGCCTTACTAGGCATAGTTTACCTAGCCATCTCTTATACATAGTATCATCCGCTTTTTTGCCATTTAGTCAAACTATGCAGATAATGCAAAATACACCAATGTGTGTATACATAATCAAAGTATGCAGCGCTGTCCACACTAAGCCAGATCACACATAACAGTGGCACCCAGGGAACTTGCCGTTTACTCCAAAGCTGATGACACGAGACAGGTGATAGTATATTGTAATTTGTCTCATGGTTCGTAGATTCGAGCCTTCTCTGGTCTCAGATAAATGTCTGTATATAATTTCAGTGATTACTATGATTATAACTATTCTACTATCTTTAGTCTGCATGTGAGGAGATGTCAAGACTTTATCATCAGCCTGGTGCCGCCGGCTCAGTAACAACGCCTAGTTCACTGAGTGCCATAGTTGTGTTGTTTAGCTTGGCGTAGATACCGCTGCGTACTTTGTATGGCACGTTGCTGTATAATGAATCATCTGCATAATTTGATACAACCTTAGACATTGCGATACGTTCTCCCAATAAAAAAAAATCCTACAGCCTTTGTTTCTTCACAGTACACAGTATATACGCTGAGAGGAGTACATTTCAGTGTATATATGCTTTTTTTTTTTTTTATTCACCGGTATTCTCCCGGCCCGGGTCTTTTCCAAGTAGTGGTGACCCGGCCTTGGCTCCCTATCTGGGGAGTGTCTCGAGACTTAAGTCTCCCATGGGAGGAAGGACAAGTACCTCCTCATCTTTGGGACCAAGTGTCCCCAGGCCTAGCCACATTCCCCGCCCTCACGGGGCTCGTAGGGAGAAGCTAGGCCTCTGGTCTGCCATCTACCCCGCCTCAAAGGGGCTCGTGGGGATGGCAGTCTTATGAGCTGCAAATGGTAGCAAGCTCAGGCTCTGTATATATACTGAAATATACTCGGTATATATACACCCAGTGATGGTAAAAAGGTTACATGCAGCCTGTATGACCCTAGTGCAGTCAATGGGTTTTAAACCCCATGAAACAAGCATTAATCTGAAAATTTTCACCACTATGTGAGTATTGGTAGACGAGCACAGAAACCAAACAACAGCAGTGTTGTGTAGTACAGCAGTTTCTGTTTACATTAATATAAATATAATCCTCATTCCACGCTAGATTGCCTTAGTGATAGGAATTTCAAATGCCAGGTTAAGTTAATTAAAACGAGTCATATGTTGGGCACACGGCCACAGAATTAATATTATTAAAGCTATGTGTTACCCAGCATTCTTGTTAATTTTGTTTTAAATATTAAATGTATAAATTCGTTATAAGTAAATGGAATATTTATAACGAATGTTTAAATTTGACTTATTAGCATTAAAACTTTTGTTTTCAAACTTTTGCGAAATTAGTATAATAACAATTATCATTATTATTATTCTCTATGTCTCTTAGTAATAACCTACTCATTATTACCAATTTATCCTGACATTACAATTTTGTAATTGTTTGGTCTCAGACTGGGCCTCGGGGGCGTTGACCCCCGAAACCCTCTCCAGGTATACCTATGTATACCTGGAGAGGGTTTAATATAGAACTTTTATAATTATCAATGATTGTAACTTCTACTTCCCGTACTCCAGGTATATTCCCCATATGATTTTACTGCTTTGTAAACTATGTAATTTTTTTTTTCAATAGTCCCCACGTGCTTCAGTTAACAACTTTGGTCTATTAAATGTTTGAGTTAACTTCTGTTTGTGTGAGTTGCAATTATTGGGAGAGAGAAGAAGAAAAGGGAGGATGGGTGATGCTGGAGAAAGAGGGAGAGAAGAGGGGTGATTTGATGGTGAGAGAGGAGAGAGAGAGAAGAGAAAAGGAGGAAGGTGATGTGGAAGAGAAGAGAGGGAGAAGAGGAGGATGGGTGAGGCTGACGAGCCAGCTTCACTATACGTAGCGCCGTCGGGACAACAGCATCGAGTGATCTCCCAGAGCAAGTCTGTCCCAAGTTCGCTGACTTGTACACTCACAAGTAGCACTGGGCGACCTTGATAAGGAATACGAAGTAATCTCTTTACCACTATGGAAGACGTTAGTGTATCTGGGGTACTGTGTAAAATTGTGCAATCTCTGCCTACAGTTGTTCTTGTTTGCGACTGACAAATTAAGTCAGAATTTTCCCTTACGTACGACGAGCGCTGTGTTGCAGCGGTTAAGGTGTGGTGTTGGTGTTGTGTGGTTGGGATGTGGTGTTGTCACCCCTAGATGACCTGAGTTCGTGGGAAGAATCATGCCTTGGCTACATAAATTTATTAGTACACAAAAATGAGATCTAAATCCGTTTAAAACCTTCTAGGTCTCGATAATAATAATAATAATAAAATAATAATAATAAATTTAATAATAATAATAATAATAATAATAATAATAATAATTTAAAAATAATAATAATAATATAATTAATTATAATTAATATTATTATTATTATTATTATTATTATTATTTATTATTTTATTATTATTATTATTATTATTATTATTATTATTTAATGTTTGTATTTCACAACTGAACCAACTAGTGTATTGTGCGCAGCGTACAAGTAATCATCTAGTGTATGGTAGCGCAAGAACATACAGTTATACATAAGACCTGGGAGCTAGAGGTTAACAGAAGCATATTTAAGCATATATTTTCTACTTATTTCATCTGTAGAGAATAATTTAGGGGACTTATTCAGAATTTTAAATTATTAGTGAGAGTGAGAGTGTGACGTTTGAGTGGGGAAGCTGGTTTGAAATAAGAGGGAAGACGTGGTTGGGGGTGAGGCTGAGTGAGAGGGAGGACGTGGTTGGGGGTGATGTTGAGTAAGAGGGAAGACGTGGTTGGGGTGTGTTGAGTAAGAAGGAAACGTGGTTGGGGGGTGAGGCTGAGTGAGAAGGAAGACGTGGTTGGGGGTGATGCTGAGTAAGAGGGAAGACGTGGTTGGGGGGCTGAGGCTGAGTGAGAGGGAAGACGTGGTTTGGGGGTGATGCGAGTGAGAGGGAAGACGTGGTTGGGGGCTGAGGCTGAGTGAGAGGGAAGACGTGGTTGGGGGTGATGCTGATGAGGAGGGAAGACGTGGTTGGGGGTGAGGCTGAGTGAAAGGGAAAACGTGGTTGGGATGAGGCCCGAGTGAGAAGAAGACGTGGTTGGGGTGATGCTGAGTGAGAGGGAAGAACGTGGTTGGGGCATGAGGCTTAGCGAGAAGGAAAACGTGGTTGAGGTGAGGCTGAGTGAGAGGGAAGACGTGGTTGGGGTTGAGGCTGAGTGAGAGGGAAGACGTGGTTGGGGTTGAGGCTGAGTGAGAGGGAAGACGTGGTTAGGGTTGAGGCTGAGTGAGAAGGAAGACGTGGTTGGGGTTGAGGCTGATGAGAGGGAAGACGTGGTTGGGGTGAGGCTGAGTGAGAGGGAAGACGTGGTTGGGGTTAGGCTGAGTAAGAGGGAAGACGTGGTTGGGATGAGGCTGAGTGAGAAGGGAGACGTGGTTGGGGTTGAGGCTGAGTGAGAGGGAAGACGTGGTTGGGGTTGAGGCAGAGTAAGAAAGAAGACGTGGTTGGGGGTGAGGCTGAGTGAGAAGGAAGACGTGGTTGGCGTGATGCTGAGTGAGAAGAAAGAAATTAGTTTTGGGGGGAGGCTGAGTGAGAGGGAAGACGTGGTTGGGGTGAGGTGAGTAAGAGGGAAGACGTGGTTGGGGTGAGGCTGAGTAAGAGGGAAGACGTGGTTGGGGTTGAGGCTGAGTGAGAGGGAAGACGTGGTTGGGGTTGAGGCAGAGTAAAAAAGAAGGCGTGGTTGGGGGTGAGGCAGAGTAAGAAAGAGACGTGTTGGGGGTGGGCTGAGTGAGAAGGAAGACGTGGTTGGCGTGAGGCTGAGTGAGAAGAAAGACGTAGTTGGGGTGAGGCTGAGTAAGAGGGAAGACGTGGTTGGGGTGAGGCTGAGTAAGAAGGAAGACGTGGTTGGGGAGTGAGGCTGAGTGAGAAGGAAGACGTGGTTGGGGGTGATGCTGAGTAAGAGGGAAGACGTGGTTGGGGGCTGAGGCTGAGTGAGAGGAAGACGTGGTTGGGGGTGATGCTGAGTGAGAGGGAAGACGTGGTTGGGGGCTGAGGCTGAGTGAGGGGAAGAACGTGGTTGGTGGGGGATGCGAGTGAGAGGGAAGACGTGGTTGGGGGGTGAGGCGAGTGAAAGGAAAACGTGGTTGGGATGAGGCTGAGTGAGAAGGAAGACGTGGTTGGGGTGAAAGCTGAGTGAGAGGGAAGACGTGGTTGGGGCATGAGGCTTAGCGAGAAAAAAAACGTTTTTGAGGTGAGGCTGAGTGAGAGGGAAGACGTGGTTGGGGTTGAGGCTGAGTGAGAGGGAAACGAGTGTTGGGGGTTTAGGCTGAGTGAGAGGGAAGACGTGGTTAGGGTTGAGGCTGAGTGAGAAGGAAGACGGGTTGGGGTTGAGGCTGAGTGAGAGGAAGACGTGGTTGGGGGGGGAGGGTGAGTGAGAGGGAAGACGTGGTTGGGGTTAAGGCGAGTAAAAGGGAAGACGTGGTTGGGATGAGGCTGAGAGAGAAGGGAGACGTGGTTGGGGTTGAGGCTGAGTGAGAGGAAGACGTGGTTGGGGTTGAGGCAGAGTAAGAAAGAACACGTGGTTGGGGGTGAGGCTGAGTGAGAAGGAAGACGTGGTTGGCGTGATGCTGAGTGAGAAGAAAGACTTAGTGGGGTGAGGCTGAGTGAGGGGAAGACGTGGTTGGGGTGAGGCTGATAAGAGGGAAGACGTGGTTGGGGTGAGGGTGGGGTAAGAGGGAAGACGTGGTTGGGGGTTTAGGCTGAGTGAGAGGGAAGACGTGGTTGGGGTTGAGGGAGGTAAAAAAGAAGGCGTGGTTGGGGTGAGGCAGAGTAAGAAAGAAGACGTGGTTGGGGGTGAGGCTGAGTGAGAAGGGAAAACGTGGTTGGCGTGAGGCTGAGTGAGAAGAAAGAAAGTAGTTGGGGAGGCTGAGTAAGAGGGAAGACGTGGTTGGGGTGAGGCTGAGTAAGAGGGAAGACGTGGTTGGGGTGGGGGCTGAGTAAGAGGGAAAAACGTGGTTGGGTGAGGCTGAGTAAGAGGGAAGACGTGGTTGGCGTGAGGCTGAGTGAGAAGAAAGACGTAGTTGGGGTGAGGCTGAGTGAGAGGGAAGACGTGGTTGGGGTTGAGGCTGAGTGAGAGGAAGACATGGTTGGGGGGAGGCTGAGTAAGAGGGAAGACGTGGTTGGGGTGGGGCTGAGTAAGAGGGGAAAACGTGGTTGGGTGAGGCTGAGTGAGAGGGAAGACGTGGTTGGGGTGAGGCTGAGTAAGAGGGAAGACGTGGTTGGGGTGAGGCTGAGTAAGAGGGAAGACGTGGTTGGGGTGAGGGCTGAGTAAGAGGGAAGACGTGGTTGGGGTGAGGCTGAGTAAGAGGGAAGACCCTGGTTGGCGTGAGGCTGAGTGAGAAGAAAGACGTAGTTGGGGTGAGGCTGAGTGAGAGGGAAGACGTGGTTGGGGTGAGGCTGAGTGAGAGGGAAGACATGGTTGGGGTGAGGCTGAGTAAGAGGGAAGACGTGGTTGGGGTGAGGCTGAGTAAGAGGGAAGAACCATGGTTGGGGTGAGGCTGAGTAAGAGGGGAAAACGTGGTTGGGGGTGAGGCTGAGTGGGGAGGGAAGACGTGGTTGGGGTGTGCTGAGTAAGAGGGAAGACTGGTTGGGGTGAGGCTGAGTAAGAGGGAAGACGTGGTTGGGGTGAGGCTGAGTAAGAGGGAAGACGTGGTTGGGGTGAGGCTGAGTAAGAGGGAAGACGTGGTTGGGGTGAGGCTGAGTAAGAGGGAAGAAGTGGTTGGGGTGAGGTGAGTAAGAGGGAAGACGTGGTTGGGGTGAGGCTGAGTAAGAGGGAAGACGTGGTTGGGTTTAGGCTGAGTAAGAGGGAAGACGTGGTGGGGTGAGGCTGAGTAAGAGGGAAGACGTGGTTGGCGTGAGGCTGAGTAAAAAGGGAAGACTGGTTGGGGTAAGGCTGAGTAAGAGGGAAGACGTGGTTGGGGTGAGGCTGAGTAAGAGGAAGACGTGGTTGGTGAGGCTGAAATAAGAGGGAAGACGTGGTTGGGGTGAGGCTGAGTAAGAGGGAAGACGTGGTTGGGGTGAGGCTGGTAAGAGGGAAGACGTGGTTGGCGTGAGGTGAGTAAGAGGGAAGACGTGGTTGGGGTGAGGCTGAGTAAGAGGGAAGACGTGGTTGGGGTGAGGCTGAGTAAGAGGGAAGACGTGGTTGGCGTGAGGCTGAGTAAGAGGGAAGACGTGGTTGGGGTGAGGCTGAGTAAGAGGGAAGACGTGGTTGGGGTGAGGCTGAGTAAGAGGGAAGACGTGGTTGGCGTGAGGCTGAGTAAGAGGGAAGACGTGGTTGGGGTGAGGCTGAGTAAGAGCTCAAAGCCTGAATTTGCACCCAAAGAGATTTAAGTTAGGTAAAAGGACACAAGTGCAACTAATGCGACATTTTATTGTGGCAACTTTTCGCTCTTCAGAAGATTGTCAAGCGAGACGTTGCCGCGAAAAAATGTCTCATTAGTTGCACTTATGTCCTGTTACCTAACATATTGTCGGTAGTTTTACTATTATAAAAGAAATATGTTAGTAATATCATCACTGTATTAACGAGAGAGAACCACGAACATTTTCAACAAGTTTTGTTGAGACATCCTGAGAGAACATAGCAACAAGAGAAAGACGATCAGCGCCAAGAACAGTGACAAGAATCCATTAAACATGAAACCGCTAGGCCATTTTGTGCACGAATTCTCTTAGTGTTGCTATTCGTTTACTCGTTAAAGAAGATTAACCATTGTGAGTTTTTATCAATAGATGTGAGGCTTTCAGTGTTGCCAGGACTCTGGTGGATGCGTGGCAACACGGAGTCTAAAACAAATAAATATGTGTTTGTTGATGGTCTTGTAGTGTATGAGGGCAGAAGCGACCACTGGCTTATCCGTTAACCAGAAGAACTAATTAATTATAAGTAATTTACATCTTGTTTGTATAAGTCTGGTTGATCAGGCCCTGATCCACCACAAGGCCGCGGGGGCGTTGACCCCCGGAACTCTCTCCAGGTATATCGTAATAAGATTTCTTCGAATGAGCCGCCGTTGTAATAAAGTCTGGCGCTGTTTTGTGTTTTTTCATCCTAGTGGTTTATTTACTGATTGGGAATAGTAAAGTGGTTGTGTGTTCTCTCTTATCTGGTTAATTAGGTGATAATCTGAGCAGTTTTTATAACAAAAACAATAATGTTAGAGCATCTTAGATTTTTCTTGACCTTCAGTAAACTTCTTTGTAAGTAATTTGTTTGTTATGAAAAAGTGGAAAATTAGGTGGCGTACTGATTGAAATATATTTACACACGCGCCGTCATCTTTGAATAAGAATGTGGCTTCTACAACTCCCTGATACCTCCTTGATACCTCCCTGATACCACCTTAATACCTCCCCGATACCACCTTGATACCTCCCTGATTCTCTGGACCTCCTATCATATCTAGGGTTGACTCAATCCACTGAATCACTTAGCGACTAATGACAACCTCGTGATGAAACCACTAAACCTGCTATACTTCCAACCCATCCCTTGGTATATATTATATATATATATATATATATATATATAATATATATATATATATATATATATATATATATATATATATATATATTAATATGTATATATATATTATATATATATATATATATATATATATATATATATATATATATATATATACAATAAGATCACAACAAACAGGTGATATCACATTATGCAGAACAACTACTGTGAAAAAATAGTGAAATCCCAAGAGCTTTCGTAAATTCTCACATTATCGAGGAACTGTTCTTGAAAGCTCTTGGACCTTCACTATCCTACTCTGTGTTTGTCTGTTGAGCTGATAACAATGGATGTGACAATTAATCTCTATATTTTCTTTTTCTCCTTTTACTAGGAAAACGCTGATGAAACTAATGAGAACCAACAGGAAAAATGACAACAAACAGAAATAAACAGACGGGAATATTAGGAAGGCAAAAGAATCGAATAGAAATAAGAGCAAAAATTAAAAATATAACAGAAAAAATATTGGAAGAGTAACTCAGAGGAGACTAACAAACAGAACGACACAGAAAACTATCAGAAATTAAGGAAACTAAACGAATCAGTGATTTTTTTAAGAATCTTGATTAAAACAACACCAAACAACAGAGACTAAAATCGAGGACAAATTAACCAAACTAGAAAAAAGTTAGCAAGGCAAACAATAATAACCAAACTAGAAAAAATAGTTAACAAGATAAACAATAATAACCAAATTAGAAAAAATAGCTAACAAGACAAACAATAATAACCAAACTAGAAAAAAGCTAACATGACAAAAAATAATAACCAAACTAGGAAAAATAAGATAGACAGCAATAACCAAACCAGATAAAAATAAGATAAACAATAATAACCTAGAAAAAATACAGATAAAGATGTAATAACTCTAAGTGAAGATCAAGGATATTTAGTGAAAGTGTGCAAAAGTAAGAGAAAGTAACGGATGGAAACATTATAGCTAAAAAGTTCATGAGACATGCCAGTCATCGCGACAACCCTCCTGTGTGTTCTGGCATTCTGCATCTACAGTGATGGTAAGTTAGTGACGATGTTAACATGATGTTAGTGATAACTTGGTGTGTTAGCCATATTTTATGTATTTAGCAAATTGGAAACATCCGCAGTGTGTGGCTACAGGATTCTAAATGATGATACCCGAATCATGCAGTGAATCATTCTAGATTAGAATAAATAAAGCAAAGTAAGTATTAGATTTACATTGTTCATTAGAATAAGTAAAGTATTAGACATCGTTTCCCTGTCATAATACACCGAAGACTGGGGTTTGGCACATCAGGTAATGAAATATGTCAGCCTGAACTGACTTCAGCAGGGCGATGATGTTAAGTATTCGACAGTACAAGTAGCTACGGCAGCTTCAAAGATTTCATTCCAGCAGAGCTGGAGTTACTTGTAAGTGACCATCTCTCAGTATGACCTGTATCGCACTCACTGATATAGCTTGGGGTGACCAGCAGCTTAGTGAGGAAGAGAGACGTGTGGATGGTGATGAAATCAATATGACTGCAACCACAGAAAACCTTTATTTGGATATATCTTGCTCCCCTGGAGACATATCTGTCCAATATAGAGTAAGAAAAAATATGGGTATATGTTAATAGTAGACTAATGAAAAGGTGATCGTGAAGATCAGTACCACAGGAGAATACATCCGTGTCATCGAATTACTCCAAAATGAATCTCAAAAGTAAGCAAAATGTTAAAACATAAGTGAGTGGAGCAAACTGTCAAGCAAATTACCTTGATTAACTTGAAAAAGAGATTAGCTAAATAATTGAGTGTAAATCAACTCTGCCTAGCATGGGTCAGCAGGGCTCTTGCAGTGTTTCTCAACTCTCATGTTATGTTCATAAACCCAACATGTTTACATTTTGCCCCGAACTGCGAAATCCGTTATGATTTCTGAGGCAGGAGAAAACACCCAGGGCGTATGTTTACTTATGGTATTGAAACGTTCGAGTCGGCCACGGAGAACTGGTTGTGGTTTATCTTTCCCCTCGCGCCTTGTGTAACTTTTGGGTCATTTGTGTTATCTTTCTCTCGTGGCTTGCGTGATTTTTTCGGGTCATTTATGTTATCTTCCCCTCGTGGTTTGTGTGATTTTTGGGTCATTTATGTTATCTCCTCTCGTGGCTTGTGTGATTTTCGGGTCTATGTTATCTTCCCCTCGTAGTTTGTGTAATTTTTGGGTCATTGTGTTATCATCCCCTGTGGCTGGTGTGATTTTTGGTATTTGTATGTTCTTAGTGAGGAGATGTGTTTTTCTCTATCTTGCTCAGCTCTTCATTCTGTGATTCTTCTTACCGTAATTGCTGTGTGCGCCGTAACTGCTGCACACTACTGTTACAAGCTGTTACTATTGCTATTTACTGCTATTCTACTGCTTGGTGTTATTGCTTCTATTACCGTTTTTACTGTTTCCTCATAATACTTACTTGTTACGGCTATTTCTATATTTACTTACTGCGGACTGTACTACTACTACTATACTACGACTACTTACTACTTGAAAAATAGTAGTTGGTAGTAAGTAGTAGTAGTGGTAGTAGTAGTAGTGTTGCTAATATTAAACTACGGTGTTACTACAGCTTCTACTACTAAGATTATTAAAATATTATTATTATTATTATTATTATTATATTATTATTATTATTATTATTATTATTATTTTTTTATTATTATTATTATTATCATTCAATCATTCAAGGAAATCTTTCTGAATCCATAAGGCTCGTACAACGCCGGGGGGCGTGAGATAATCAGATTTTGATCCCATGAAGGGGATGGCAGCTCCAGTTCGTCAGATCAAGAGCACAGCATCGAGGGCTCCCCCACCCCCGGCCTCCCCTTTCATAAGGGCTCTCCCCTGCCCCCCCATCCACCCCCCGTCAAGGGGCAAGAAAGTAGCGTATAGGCTCACGTCTATTCCATCACCTCTCAGTGTCTCGCCCCGATTGAGAATTCTTCCTAAGAAAACATTTGATGCGTCTTTGGCAAATTTGTTATTAATCCACCTTGAGCTCCGTCCCACTTTTCTGAGCTCTGATCACCTGATCATTTTTCCAGCGGTGTCTTCCTCGTCTAGCTGTGAGACGTTGATTGTCGATATTCAATTTATTTCGAGAGTTATTTTTTATTGTGAGCTTGTTATTGAGTGTATCTCTCTCTCTCTCTCTCTCTCTCTCTCTCTCTCTCTCTCTCTCTCTCTCTCTCTCTCTCTCTCTCTCTCTCGCTCTCTCTCTCTCTCTCTCTCTCTCTCTCTTTACACAGGGTATAATGAGGTTAGGGTAAATATTCCTACATTTATTTACAAGCTAAGAGCTGTTACCTACGTAAGCTCATTTAAAATCCTTTTTATTGTTATGAGACATACAAGTAGGGAACATCATGAAGTTGGAGCCATCTGTGGGTCAGCTTTCATTTGATCAATTGTTTATTTCGTAATTGTCATTATTGCAGTGGCGAACATGTCCACATCGAGTCATCCTGGGGAATCAATGTTCTCAGATGAAGTTATGTTCTGGAGAAGGGTTACGCCCCGAGCTGTAGTTGTGTTGCTGCCGTCTTGTGGTGTAGAGCTCACTTCTCGATGTCCTCGCAGTTGGGGAGCTAGGTGTAGTACTTTGCATATTGGTGTTGTACATAAACATAAGGCACCCACATCACCTCGGTATTAAGCTTGCTGATTGACAGATCTATCCAGGAGTGATCAAGGCGAGAGATGAGCGTCTTGCTTCTGTTCTCTACTCTGTCAAAAAAAGTCGCAGTTGACATGGAGGGGCAGGCACTCCAAGAAGTGGAGTTTATGTATACTCTAAGTTCGAAGGTGAGACCTTACTTAAGTGTCTGGGGCCCGAGACTGTTCAATGCCTCCCTGCAACATAAGGGGGATGTACCAACGAGACCCTGGCAGTCTGCAAGCTGGCACTGGACAAGCACCTAAGTCATTCTGATCAGCAGTGCTGTGGCTCGGTCGGTGGGTTTGCGTGCAGCCTGCAGCAACAGGCCTGGTTGATCAGGCTCTGATCCACCAGGAGGCCTGGTCACAGACCGGGCCGCGGGGGCGTTGACCCCCGGAACTCTCTCCAGGTAAACTCCAGGTGTAGTACTGTAGAGGGTGGGGGAAAGGATTGAGCCCTGTGGAACTCAAGCATGTAGTGGGAAGTGCTGAGAAAAGCATCCTTGGAACTCTTTTTCTCATAGTACTACCATCTAGAGAAGAGTACAGATTAGTTTGCAGATAGTCCGAGGGAGGTCGAAGTTGGAACAGAACTTAAACTTTAAGCCGTTGTGCCACTCTGTCAAAAGCTTTTTCAACATCTTTGGCTACTAGGGCTGTCCTTTTCCCCTGGTTTTGGTTTATATGGATGTAGTTTAGAATTAAGTTGGAGTCCCGTGTCTTGGTTTGGAGCGGTTTGATCTGAAGCCAAATTGACCATGTATAGGATTGATTTTGTTTCAAGATGTCTTAGTAGGCGTGAGTTCGATTCCTTTCATTGATCTTTCCCTGTACTTCGAGCAAGCTGTTAGGTGATTCCATGACGCCTTTATAACCGCCGTCAGGTCTTTCCTTTGCTCCACAGATTCTCCTCCACCACGTGACTGTGAACACTAACTCCAGTTTGAGGACTGATTACTTCGGCTTTTTTTATATAGTTCTACTGTATTCTGATTATGTACCTAGAATCTGATATTGATAAAAGTCCACTGGATGGTGAAACATCTACAAATAAAGATACCCGATGTTACACATGGTTTCTTAACTTTGCGTAATCTCCATTTTTGTTCCCAGGTTATATGTTTTCGATCTCATTTTTTGTGTGTATCTATTGTCTGGGAGTGTTGTGATATGTTGTGTAATGTCGTCTGCATAGGCTAGTGTGGATGGAGTTGTGGTATACAGGTGTTTGGATGTCGTTAGTGTATAAAATGTAGTAGGGATGGTTTATTATTATTATAATTCAAGGGGGAAGCGCTAAACCCGGAGGTTATACAGCGCCTGGGGGGGGGGAAATGTTTTTTTTGTAGATTTTTTTTTTTTGTTTTTTTGTTGTTTTGAATCCTGTTGTGGGAAGGCATTCAGGGCTTAATTCGGGGAACTGGAGCACAGATCCAATTCCCTAAATCAAGGAGCCCTCACAACATCAAGGAACCTTCCTTGAGGGGTAGAGGGTAGGAGAGAGGACAGATCCTTGGGGTACTCCAGCATTTAGTGTGAAGTAGTCAGAGTAACAGCCTTGGAATTTTATTCTCATGGTACGGCCGTCTAGGAAGTTGCAGAGGAGTTTACGAGTAGTGAGAGGCAGGTTAAAGTTAGTGCAGAGTTTGTACTTGAGCCCTTGGTGCCAGACAGTGTCAAAGCTTTCTCGACGTCTTTTGCAACCAGGACTGTCCTGTTTCTTTGTTTTGTGTTTATGTGGATTTAGTTGAGAATGATGTTAATGGCATCCTGTGTGGATCTGTGTGTTCTGAAGCCAAACTGGCCATCAGTGAGGAAAAGTTGAGGAAAAGGCGAAGGTTATTGAGTTTCGAGGAGGCTGATAGGGCGATAGTTTCTAGGGTCAGAGTGGTCTATATTGGGTTTAGGAAGGAGGATAGCAGTAGCAGCTTTGAAGAGGGAAGAGAAGTATATCTAGAAGCGAGGGAAGCATTGAGAATGTTTGTGTAGGCAGTGATGGAGTCTGGAAGGTGTTTTGAGATATGGTTTTGGCCAGAGGCACCAGGAGCCTTCGGGGGGAAGGTGTCTGAGGAGAGCTTTGTCTGTGTTGGTAAAAGGTGTGTCGAATTCCTGTGTGAAGGTGAGAGTCCAGGTGGATATGACTGTCCGGTGTTTCGTGTGTGTCTAGTGTTCTGTGTGTTGTACGTGTTGAATAGTGTTAGGGTGAGGTGGGTAAAAGTGAAAGGTGTTCTCCCAGATGTTTGAAGATGTTAATTGCTGCCTGCGGGTCTGTGATGTGTGATGTTGTGGGAGATGTTTGAATTTATTGATGAGAGCAGTGCCTCTGATTTTCTTAATGAAGTTCCAGAAGGATTTGGGGTCTGTAATGCGCTTCAAAGTTTATTCTCTATAAGTATTACAATGCTGAGTTTACAGAATTTGGTTTTTGTGTGGTTTACATGTAGTAAAATAATAATTACACAGTGTACCACTAGAACACCTAGCATGGCTAGGCATTACAGAGTGTACCACTAGAACACCTAGCATGGCTAGGCATTTCGGGCAGACTTAAATTAAATCTTAAGTTTAAAATATTACAAAATTAGAGGTTTAGTTGGTATTATGGCTAAGTGACGAAAATACTAGTGGTTGTGAGTTTAGCAATGTGAATGCTTGTAGGATGAAGCTGTGGACCTAGTTGATGTTGCATTCTTGGTTCTAGGATGTGTAGGAATTGTTGTTACTGAGGTATGAGTAGAAGTATAATCGGATTTGGATTAAATCTGTGTGCGCGTCTCTAAAGATGTAGATTTGCCACCGCGGAAGTGAGCTAGTCTTCTTGTACTACCCCATATCCATCCTGTGGACGGTAGCCGCCGAGAGTTATCCATCCTGTGGCGGGTAGCCGACGGAGAAGCTTATCCATCATGTGGACGGTAGCGCGAGGCATATCCATCCTGAGGACGGTATCGCGAGAGCATATCCATCCTGTGGACTCGGTAGCGCGAGATGTATCCATCCAGTGGACGGTTATCTCGGCGCGAAGAGCATATCCCATCTGTGGACGCTAGTAGCGAGTAGCAGAATTCCATGCCCTGTGGACGGTTGCACGCGAGAGCATATCTCTCTCCCTGTGGACGCGGTTGCGCGTAGATCGCATATCCATCCTGTGGGACGCGATAGCGCGAGAAGCGCATATCCATCAGTGGGACGGTAGCTGCGAGTGCATATCCATCCTGTGGCACGGTAGCAGAGCGAGTGCTTATTCCAATCCCTGTGGAACGGGGTAGTAGAGCGAGAGCAATCGCCATCCTGTAGAGACGGTTAGTGGAGAGCTTGTGTCCTGCCTGTGGACGTAGCGCGCGGAAGTAGCGCGAACGCCCCTACTAGTTTCATCTTGTGGACGGTAGCGCGTAGTGGCATTATCATCCTGTGGACGGTAGTGCGAGAGCATATCCATCCTGTGGTACGGTAGAGCGAGAGTCTATCACAGCACTGTGGACGAGAAGGGCCGAAGAGGCATATCTCCTGTGGACGGTAAGCGCGAGAGCTATCCATCTGTGGACGGTAGCGCGAGAGCAGTATCCAATCCTGAGGACGGAGCAGACGCGAGAGGCATATCCATACCTGTGGGACGGTGAGCGCGAGAGCATATCCATCCTGTGGACGGTAGCGCGAGAGGCATATCCATTCCATGTGTGGACGGTAGCGCGAGAGGCATATCTCTGTGGACGGTAGCGCAGGAGGCATATCCATCTGAGGATACGGTAGCGCGAGAGCATATACTTCCTGTGGACGGTAGCGCGAGAGCTATCCATCCTGTGGACGGATGTGCGCGAGAGCATATCATCCTGTGGGGTACGGTAGGCGCGAGAGCATATCCATCCTGTGGAACGGTAGCGCGCGAGATTGTGGAAGCAAATATATAGTCTTCTTGATGTCTGGATTGAGGGTTTGGAAAAAATGTGGTCGCTGTTGTGTAGTTTCTTTTGGTATTTGCGGGTGCGACTGATTGTGTATGGTGTCCTGATGAGGAACCAAAGTTGGAGTGTCAGTGTTAGAAGATGGGCTTGTCATAGGGGGGCTAGTATTATACTGTGTGTTTGATGGCTTCCTAGTTAGGTTCTTGTTGGGGGAAGAGTGTGGTTGGGATGAGATAGGATTGGATGAGAGGTATGTAGGATGATGGGATGTGATTAGAACCTGTAATGGAACCTGATGTAGTGTTGAAATGGAGCTTGCTCGGTTAGCCACGAATGGTGTCAGGTTTGCCTTGGCCCTGGGGAATGTAGGTGTAAGAGAGTCTGGGCCGAGTGAATAGGTGGTGTTGTTTACCCTGGAGAGTGTTCAGGGGTCAATGCCCCTGTGGCCCGGTCTGTGAGCCATGCCTCATGGTCGGTCAGAGCTGTTCAACCAGGCCGTTGCTGCTGGCTGGCCTCCGCAAGGACCAACGTACGAACAAGCCCGGTGGTCAGGTACCGACTTGAGGTGCTTGTCCAGTGCAGACTGTGTGAATCGATGCTGGTTTGTAAATTTGTGATACCGAGCTGGCTGCTACTGAGTGTGGTGAAAGGGCGGGTGTCTAGCATCCTGCTAGTAAGAGTAGGATAAGATAAGATTTCGGATTGGGATTTTTAACCCGGAGGTGGTCCCGTTAGCCCACTCCAGGATAACCCAAGGATAAGCGCTCAGATGCGTCGATCGAGGACTGTTACTTATTTTCCATTGGGGTTTCCTTATCTTGTCCCCCAGTGATGCGACCCACAATCCAGTGCGTACTAAAACACCCAGGTACCTATTTGCTGCTATGTGAACAGGGAACAACAGGTGTAAGAAGTGTCGGAATTCACCCCGCCGGGAATCGAACCGGGCCCTCGTGTGTGAGCGGGAGCTTTAGCACCAGGGACACCGTTGGTGTGGCTGAAGACTAAGGAGAGGTCATGAATGTTGAGTGTTGGTCGTGTGTAGGTGGTGATAAAGGTGAGTGTGTATTCTGACTGCAACACTAGAGGACAGGAGGGTTAGGGGAGACATAAATAACAATATATAAAATACTATGCAGAATAGACAAGGTGGACAAAGACAGGATGTTCCAGGGAGGGGACACAGAAACAAGAGGTCACAATTGGAAGTTGAAGACACAGATGAGTCAGAGAGATATTAGGAAGTATTTCTTCAGTCAGAGTTGTCAGGCAGTGGAAAAGCCTAGAAAGTGATGTAGTGGAGGCAGGGAACCATACACAGTTTTAGACGAGGTCCTGATAAAGCTCATGGAGCGGGGAGAGAGAGGACCCAGTAGCAACTGGTGAAGAGGCGGGGCCAGGAGCTAAGATTCGACCCTGCAACCACAAATAGGTGAGTACAAATAGGTGAGTACAGTGTTGGTGAGTGAATGGAATAGGGAGATATTCGTATTTTATGTTGGAGTTAACAATGGCAACACCATTGTGTGGGTCAAAGGGAGACTATTGTGTAATGTAACTATAATGGCCAATTCGTTGAGCGACGAATGTCAAAATAGTATACCGACAGGATGGTAAGACACATGGGCAAGAGTTAGGCAACTTTTTTCCGAAATCAGAATAAAGTTGCCTAACTCTTGCCCATGTGTCTTACCTACCATTGTTGAGGGACTTCGAGGCAGCAGATGCAGCTCTGGTGGCCTGGTGGTTGACGCTCTCGCTTCACACGGTGAGGGCCTGGGTTCGATTCCCAGCCAGAGTAGAAACATTGGACGTGTTTCTTTCCACCTGTTGTCTATGTTCCCCATCAGTAAAATGGGTACCTGGGTGTTAGTCGACTGGTGTGGGTCGCATCCTGGGACACTGACCTAAGGAGGCCTGGTCACAGACCGGGCCGCGGGGGCGTTGACCCCCGGAACTCTCTCCAGATAAACTCCAGATCTCCAGATAAGACAACATCTGACCTCTCTGACTCGAGGAGCTCGGTCAGTAGGTGTCTGATTGTGAAGAATGTATGTTAAACTGAATTACCTTAAGTATTATTTAATGGGTTTGTCACTGCAAAGTTAATATCAGGGGAGGGGTTAAGGCGAAGTCCCATGATAAGTTGATTCAGGTATACACAATACAGTTACATACATTATCATACATAGCAGCATGTGTAGAGAACCTGGGGTAACCCAAAAAAGTCAGTGACTTGTTTCCATTGGGGTCCTATATATTATGTCTATCAAAGGTTGGGGTCGAGTGGTTTACGTTTGGAGGCAGTGGAGTTGGTTCTGGATGAGGTGTTTAAAGTGGTGAAGGAGATGCAGTGGAAGTGGATGAAACGGAAAGTGTTGAGGTAATGGGTAAGGAGGTGGAAGGAGGGGGTGGTTGTGGTGGGGAGGTTTGGGGTGGGGGGAGTTAAGGAAGCAGCTGTGAAAGGGACGTTGGTGTTTGGGATAAGGGTAGTAGACAGGGGCAGGGGAGAACTACTGGGGGGTAGGATGAGGGGATGAAGGAGAGAGAGGAAAAAGTGGCAGAAGACCTGGGTCTCGGGTATCTTGTTTGTGAAGTCGACATTATGAAGTGGTTGTTTAATGACTGGACAAGCATACGTGGTGTGCCCCCATGGAGGGTGACCCCTGAAACCTGGAGTTAAGGATGGGGGTGCATAGAGGCCCCTGTTCGATTTGTTAGAAAGTTACAGATCTATCTACCAACTTTTCCAGTTATTCATTTATCACGCATTTTGTGCGCTATTACACCATGGTCACACTTGCCAAAGCTTTTGCAAAGTTTGTGTATATTATATCTGCATTTTGTTTGTCTTCTAGAGCATCCAAGACCTTGTCATAGTGGTCCAGTAGTTGAGACAGACAGGAGCGACCTGTTCTAAACCCATGTTGCCCTGGGTTGTGTAACTGATGGGTATCTAGATGGGTGGTGATCTTGCTTCTTAGGACCCTTTCAAAGATTTTTACATGGGATGTTAGTGCTATCGGTCTATAGTTCTTTGCTATTACTTTACTGACCCCTATGTGGAGTGGGGCTATGTCTGTTGTTTTAAGTAACTGTGGGACGACCCCCGTGCCCATGCTCCCTCTCCACAGGATGTTAAAAGCACGTGATAGGGGCTTCTTGCAGTTCTTGATGAACACGGAGTTCCATGAGTCTGACCCTGGGGCAGAGTGCATGGGCATGTCATTTATCGCCTTTTAAAAGTCATGTGGTGTTAGGATAATATCAAGAGATTTTGAATTGACCAAATTCTGAGTGTCAGTCATAAAACATTCATTTAGGTCGTCGACCGTGAGTCTGGTTAACAGCTCACTAAAACACTGATTTATATTGAGACTTGAGTATCTCACTCACTCATCTTACTGTGCATGTTCCATCATGTTTATCATTTTATATGTTGGTATCTATCATTCTGTATGTCTCTATCTATCATTCTCTGTTTTTATCTAAGATTTTGTATCTATCATTCTGTAACCTAGTATTTATTATACTAAGAAAAACAGGATTATTCCACACAGGAGTTTTATAACAATCATTTATTAATATAAACACATTCACCGAGGGTCAAAACAACAATGTACAGCCTTAACACTGCCCAGTCTTATAACACTCAAAAAAAAAAACAGAAAATGCACAAATAAAACTCTCGGAGACATTTCTTCATTTAGAAATATATATATATATATATATATATAATATATATATACATATATACAATGTATATATGTCGTGCCGAATAGGCAGAAGTTGCCATCTTGGCTTAAATAGCAACGCTCATCTTGCCATGTAGGACAAGTGAAAATTTGTGTATGGAATAATTTTGCCAAAATCATTCTGAACCTAACGAAGAAAATATATTTCACTGTTTAGTATTAAATTAATGCAAACAAATCTAAAATATATTTAGTTGGGTTAGGCTAAAATAAATTCTTCTTGTTATAATAAGGTTAAGTAAGTTTTCTAAGATTCTTTAGGAGCAAAATTAAAAATGTTTCCGTCAACATTAATGAAAAAAATATATCTTCAAACGTATGAGAAAATTTTAGAAATGATTTAATTTTAAGAGTTCTTGCTAATTGACCAGTTTTACATATTCGGCACGACATATGTATATATATGTATATATATGTATATACAGTGGACCCCCACATAACGATTACCTCCGAATGCGACCAATTATGTAAGTGTATTTATGTAAGTGCGTTTGTATGTGTATGTTTGGGGGTCTGAAGTGGACTAATCTACTTCACAATATTCCTTATGGGAACAAAGTCGGTCAGTACTGGCACCTGAACATACTTCTGGAGGGAAAAAATATCGTTAACCGGGGGTCCACTGTATATGTATATATATGTATATATATATGTATATATATATATGTATATATATATGTATGTATATATATATGTATATATATATGTATATATATATGTATGTATATATATATGTATATATATATGTATATATATATGTATGTATATATATATGTATGTATATATATATATATATGTATGTATATATATGTATATATAATGTATATATATATATATATTATAATATATATATATATATATATATATATATACATACATACATATGTATGTATATATAAATGTACAGTTACACATTCTAAACACAATATACATGTACATTAGTCCTCGATGTACTGTTACAATTAAACCTGACACTGGGTATGTACATGTTGATCATGGCCTCTGATACATGTAGACCAGGCCCTTGATACATAAATGTCCTTCGATACATGTGGAAAATTACTGCCTCCAGATATTTTTCACTGCAAGTGGGTTCGGTATTTAACCCGTAAACGGTCCAAACGTATATATACGTTTTTTCAACATTTGAAAGTATGTAAAAAAAGTAGATCTTCTTTTTGTTTTTTTACATTTGAAAATGTGTAAAAAAAACGTAGATCTACTTTTGTAGCATTACACGTGTGAACGTAGATCTGCTTGGACCGTTTACGGGTTAAAGGTTCAATATACAAACTTCGCTTTATATGAGGAGGTCACTTTATGGGGATGTGCTACTGTGTAATTATCCATTCCTGCCTGCAATTCCTCATACGTGATAAACATTCTTTGCATGCAACTGGTGCAATTTGCAAAGTGCACTCAAGTTGCATCACGTGGAATTGTTGGTCTGACTTCAGTACAGTTGTTGTGGTTCTAGATTTTATTTTAATGATAGGGGAGCACTGAACCAGTAGGGGTCATGCGGTGCCTGGTGAACAGAAAGGTTCAAGGAGGGTTGATGTTACAGGTCGGCCATCATTAATCCGGCAATCAGTTATCCAGTTCCATCAGTAATCCGGCACTAATTTTGGCTAGCATAATTTCAAATTTCATCATTATACTGACTCAGAAATTGTGCAGATGGTTGTAAATCCACAGCAGCAGACAAGTGGAGGAGAAAGCACTGATGAAAATGAGGAAGATATAGCAGTGTCTATTGATAGGTTAAGTGCGTTATAACCTAACCACTCTGTGATCTGGCAGACTCACTAATCCGGCACATTACAGGTTCCAATGCTGCTGGATTAGTGATGGCCGACCTGTACTTTCTTCAATGGAGAGCCTCCTTAATGACTTGTTGGTGCCTTCGATCAACTCTTACTGGTATCTTGACACCTTCAATCAACTCTTACTGGTATCTTGACACCTTCAATCAACTCTTACTGGTATCTTGACACCTTCAATCAACTCTTACTGGTATCTTGACACCTTCGATCAACTCTTACTGGTATCTTGACACCTTCGATCAACTCTTACTGGTATCTTGACACCTTCGATCAACTCTTACTGGTATCTTGACGCCTTCGATCAACTCTTACTGGTATCTTGACGCCTTCGATCAACTCTTATTGGTATCTTGACACCTTCGATCAACTCTTACAGGCATCCTGGATCAAGCACCTCTTACTGGCACCTCAGCAGCTTCCTAGACGGTTTGTGATCCTGGAAAACATCTACAGAATAAAGCTGGACACGCCAGCTCGGCTGCCATGATTCGACAACCCTCGAACACCTCCGATGGGTCAGATTACAGTAAATCTTCAACTTACGAAAAGTTGAGAATCTTCAGTATTGTGTACATCATTATTATAGCATTATTGTGTATGTTATTATATCATTATTATGCCCAATACAGGTCCCGAATGTGTTTGTAATTTGAAGACTTAATGCATTACACTCATGGGGGGTTGCTAAACCTGTAGAAGTCATACAGTACCAGGTAGGCCTCCAGGTAGGTAGCCCTAGGAAAAAATGGAGGGAATTCAGATTCAGTTAAAGGAATTGGAGTGCGGGTCTAATTTTGCATACAGTGGTTCAGAATGGAACAAAATATTAAGATTTATCTCCATAATTCAGGTCATTTGCAAATTTTTTTCAGCCGCAGTACTGACATTGTTGCTTGCACTCTAGGCCTAATTCCAAAATCTGCTCTTTTTCATTATGCATTCATGGGGGAACTAAATTTAAAAAGAAAAGCTTTCTCTTTTTTTAAGTCACTTTGCCGTGATGGGATACGACCAGTGTTAAAAAATCATGGGGGAGAGCACTAAATCTGAAGGTCATACGGCAGCAGGAAAATGCAAGACAATCAGATTCAATCCAAGTAAGGGATGGGTTAATCTATTTTTTGGGGGATCATCATCTCAGGCTTATGGTTTTGAAACAAATTTCTTTAGTGCCCTAATGAGGGGTTAAGGGCTCTTAATCCAAACAGATCCCCTACTTTTCCTTGGATTGAGTCTAAGCCCCTACTAGTTTAGAGCATCCCTATAATTACACTATCATAATATTTCCAGTGTTACGGCAGATCTAATACTGACACTGGTATTTCCAGTGTTATGGCAGACCTTATACTGACACTGGTATTTCCAGTGTGTTGTGGCAGACCTTATACTGACACTGGTATTTCCAGTGTGTTGTGGCAGACCTTATACTGACACTGGTATTTCCAGTGTGTTATGGCAGACCTTATACTGACACTGGTATTTCCAGTGTGTTATGGCAGACCTTATACAGTGGACCCCCGGTTAACGATTTTAATCCGTGCAAGAGGGGCAATTGTTATGCGAAATAATCGCTATGTGAATGAATTTTCCCCATAAGAAATAATGGAAATCAAATTAATCCGTGCAAGACACCCAAAAGTATGAAAAAAAAAATTTTACCACATGAAATATACATTTTCCCACACACAAAGAGAAGGATACATGCACAATAGTAGAGTAGTACATGCACAGTATATATTGTGCATGTACTAGTCTACTAAATGAAGAATAAATGACACTTACCTTTATTGAAGATGCAGCAATGACTGATGAGACACTGTGTCCTGGGAGTGCCTTTTCCTCCTGAGTAATGTAGGTCCTGTTTGGCATTTTCTTCCAGAACAGGCCTTATCACACTGTGTATGCCACTACGATTCTTAAATCTCTCAAACCAACCTTTGCTGGCTTTAAATTCACCAATATGAGCACTAGTTCCAGGCATTTTTCCTGTTCGCCTGGGTGTAGTCGACTTGTGTGGGTTGCATCCTGGGAGACAAGATTAAGGACCCCAATGGAAATAAGTTAGACAGTCTTTGATGACACTGACTTTTTTGGGTTATCCTGGGTGAAAAATCCTCTGGGGTTAATTGTTTCTTGGTATTTCTAAATAAGCCACACCAACAACGGTGCACAGCAGCAGCAGCAGCAGCTGACAGTGCAGCAGCAGCAGCAGCTGTACCCCCAATAGTAGCAATGGTTGATTGGGGTTTATTATACAACCGGGCCCCAGATCGGAGACATGCACTCCACTTTCATACTTATCAATGATCTTTTTCTTCATCTCTATTGTAATTCTCACCCTTATTGCTGTAGGGTTGGCACTAGAAGCTTTCTTGGGGCCCATGGTCACTTATTTTCCAGAAAAAGCACCGAAAACACTGTAATAATACGAAATATTCCGATTGTATGCTTGGATGTTACCGCGGAGGCTGGCTGGTAAACAATGCCACCGGCGGAACATGTGAGCGCGTCTCAGACGAAAATCGGTAAGAGGGTTTTTAAGCGGTATGTGAGGCAAAATTTTTGCAATTAAAGTAAGCGGTATGCGAAATAATCGCTATGTGATGCCATCGTTATGCGGGGGTCCACTGTACTGACACTGGTATTTCCAGTGTGTTGTGGCAGACCTTATACTGACACTGGTATTTCCAGTGTGTTGTGGCAGACCTTATACTGACACTGGTATTTCCAGTGTGTTATGGCAGACCTTATACTGACACTGGTATTTCCAGTGTGTTGTGGCAGACCTTATACTGACACTGGTATTTCCAGTGTGTTGTGGCAGACCTTATACTGACACTGGTATTTCCAGTGTTGTGGCAGACCTTATACTAACACTGGTATTTCCAGTGTGTTATGGCAGACCTTATACTGACACTGGTATTTCCAGTGTGTTGTGGCAGACCTTATACTGACACTGGTATTTCCAGTGTTGTGGCAGACCTTATACTAACACTGGTATTTCCAGTGTGTTATGGCAGACCTTATACTGACACTGGTATTTCCAATGTGTTGTGGCAGACCTTATACCGACACTGGTATTTCCAGTGTGTTGTGGCAGACCTTATACTGACACTGGTATTTCCAGTGTGTTATGGCAGACCTTATACTGACACTGGTATTTCCAGTGTGTTATGGCAGACCTAATACTGAAGCTTAACAGTACTAAGCTCTCATAATGCTCTTCTATAGAGTGCATTTGTTTTTAAATTCAACTAAAAAGGTACAGTATAGTCGAAAGCGAATAGAAAGGCTTTCACAGCACATTACAGCCTCTCCTCACGTAACGACAGAGTTATGTTCCTAAGACCACGTCAGTAAATGAATTCGTCACTAAGTAAGGAAAGGCTGTACTCGGGTTGTAAATGGTCTGGTGGTACCCACGAACAGTGGAAAAGGCCACTGGTGTTTAGTTCAGGGTATTTATTATGGGAACTGCTTCACTCCAAATGGTTGTATGTCTTAATAATGACTGATGAAGCCATTTTCTCAAATGTTCTGAACTGTACACAAGGGGCCTTTTCAACATGTCTGATATTTTTTTCTATTTTTTGGGGGGGGGCTATCCTAGGTAATTTACACATACGTTACGATGGATAAAGTACTGTGTACTCTGATGCCGGGTTTGCAGGTTCAAATCCTGCTGTGGACTGAGAGGAAACTTCTGTAAATAATTTCACCCATCTGCAAATTAAGCATATTACTATGTACGATAATTGTACTTATGTGTGCCTGTATCTAAGTAAACCTACCTACATGTGCTGCTCAATTGTAATTGTACTTTTTTTAATCATATTTTAATAAATCACATTACACAGAGGAGCTTTATAAGAGAAGTGACTGCAGTTCAATCAACTGCTTGATCATTATTTTGCAACATCCACAATCTTGTGTTCCTCCTTATGTAGGCATCACCAGAATGCACAATTAAACCAAAATGGGTGGGGGGTTGAACCCACGGCAAGTGAGACCTGAAACTCTCAGGCTGTTCCGTGATCCGTTTGCAGTCGTGTTATGTTTTTCACGAGTCAGAACTCGCAATGCTCCTTGTAAAGGGACCACCACATCTCACACTACAGGTGCTCCTTGACTTACGATGACTCAACTTAATGATGGTACAAAAGCAATTACTTCAGAAACTTAAGATAATTACCCAGCATGAAGCTGTCAAATCCCTAACTTGTATTTATTTATACAGTGGACCCCCGGTTAACGATATTTTTTCACTCCAGAAGTATGTTCAGGTGCCAGTACTGACCGAATTTATTCCCATAAGGAATATTGTGAAGTAGATTAGTCCATTTCAGACCCCCAAACATACACATACAAACGCACTTACATAATTGGTCGCATTCGGAGGTAATCGTTATGCGGGGGTCCACTGTACTTTTAAATACCGGTATTTAGTTACAGTAATTATTTATTCAGTGACTTAGGATGGGTTTGTCAGAACATAACTCTACTGTAAGTCAAAGAGCAACTGCACTAAGAACTTGACATATTTCACACAAGGACGACCCTACTGCACTTCCATAATGCCACGGTAAACTGAATCTTTATTTTCCCAGGATCAATATCAGAAATGAAGGTTCCATTCCTGAAAAATAATTTAATACCCTAAAACTTTATTTTTGGGGATTTTTTTTTTTTTGAGCCTACTGACTGAGAGTTGTGTCCATCTAACAATTAGCAGACGAAAAATTAGGCCTCCAGTACTCGTGGTTAATCGCCCACATGGGTTTAACTCTTCAAATAAACACAATGAGTATTCTTTGCTAGGAAGTGTGGTGGTTAATGCCAAAGAAAGAGTGAATTGAGTGGCAGGAAAATGTAGATTGCCAGCACCAAGGTATTTTGACACGGCTTGTATCCATGAGGTAGTAACCTGCTCTCACACACAGGTACACTAAACACTCCATGTAACAGACCTCATTATAACAGACTTCTGAAATAACAAAATATGACCTCAATATAACGGACTTCTGAAATAGCAGGCAAAAATCTGATGTAGCTATATCAGACTTCTGAAATGACAGAAAAAAAATGACCTTGATATAACAGACCTCATTATAACAGACTTCTGAAATAACAAAATATGACCTCAATATAACGGACTTCTGAAATAGCAGGCAAAAATCTGATGTAGCTATATCAGACTTCTGAAATGACAGAAAAAAAAATGACCTTGATATAACAGACCTCATTATAACAGACTTCTGAAATAGCAGACAAATTGCACTTTTAACTTCTTTATTTTCAATGTTTATTACAGTATAAATTATGTACACAACTATACAGCAAGGTCTCATTATTATAATCAAAAAGAAGCGCTAAGCCACAAGGGCTATACAGCGCTGCTGCAGCAAGGTCTCAATTAGTGCCCATAATGAATCTTGTGAAGTGGACGCATTATTCCAATTTATACTTCGAATTACGTATGTGTAATTTTTGTGTATGATTTAAAGAGTTTGGGGAAAAAACTAGCATTAATTAATTATGCATTAAATCAAATTTCCCACTATTTGAACTTGCACTAATTGAGACTGCTGTATTGGGTATAGAGTACAGGTAGTCCTTGCTTTACCATGGTTCAACTTGCAATGTTTTGACTTTACAATGGTGCAATAGTGCTGCACATTCAGTACTCATTCAACTTTGATAGGGTAAACTTGTATTCAGTTCCTTTTCAAAACTGGTATTTAGTTACAGTAATTATTTATGTGCTTATTCAGTGCCAGGTATTTATTTACTTATAAATTTTTCATTCTCCGTGGGGAAGTGGAAAAAAATTCGTCCTCCATAAGCCATGTGTGTTGTAACAGGCGACTAAAATGGAGGGAGCGAGGGGTTGGTAACACCTTCTCCTGTATACATTACTAAATTTAAAAAGAAAAACTTTTGCTTTTCTTTTTAGGTCACCCGGTAGGATACGGCCAGTTAGTTGAAAAAAAATTATCATATACACCTACCATCCGACTTACGACCTGCTCGACTTACGACGACTCGACTTACGACCGTGTTTTTTATGCCAAATTTCTGGGAAATAAACAAGTGTTTGTGTTGTACACAGTGTTTATCCTAAACCTTACAGTATAAAATACAGTACTAACAACATAAAAAGTAAAGTAAAACACGAAATACCAAATAAAACAAAATAAAGTCATTACAAAAATGTTTTGTTGATATTCAGTAGTAAAGTTCGACTTATGACCATTTCGACTTACGACCGGTTTCTTGGAACCGAACTTGGTCGTAAGTCGGATGGTAGGTGTATTAATATTTAATTTACGATATTTTCAGCTTAAGATGGGTTCATCAGGACATAAGTCAAGGAACAACTATAGTGATTTTTTGAATATTTTTAAACATAGGGGTGAATTATGCGAATGTTCATTAAATCACTATTAGTCTGTTATATGGAGGTTTTAGTGTATGCTCAGATCTGCTTCTATGAGGTAGTAACTTGTTCCTCGTGTAAAGGTACACTCAGATCTGGTACGATGTACACCTCATTGAGCATGTGGTGATGTTGCTGGTGCTGGTGCAGGGTATGATGCCCAGGCTGAGAGAGATGAAGCTGCTGTTGCTGCTGCTGCGGGTGTTGCAACAATGCCCTGGTGGTGGTGCAGACTGTGCTGGGTGGGAGGATTGTGGTGATGGTGGTGGTGGTGGTGATAGACTGGGATGGTGACGATGGACGGCTGGATCATGTCCTGGGGTTGAGAGGCGACTGTCTGCTGCAGGTGGTGGCTGGTGGAGTGCGAGGTGACTGAAGGAGGCAGCAGTGTGCCCTGTGGCTCATACCCGCTGCTGGGATCTCCTCGTCCCCACCCTTATACGTCACCACCATCTTCTGCTCCCGAGGCTGCAAACAAGATAATGAAGAATGAAAAATCACAATACAGTAATCCCCCTGTATCAGCAGGGAATAAGTTCCAAGACCTACTTTGGATACGGGGTCCTACTTTACAGTTAAGTCCACGACTTACAAACACATTGAGAATTTTCTGTATTGTGTATAATATACATAATACAGGTCCCCAACATGTTTGTAAGTACATATTAGGTAAGTATATGGTATTAGGTTGGTAGACAGCAACCACCCAAGGAGGTACTACTGTCCTGTGGTAGTAGGATGGTAGACAGCAACTACCAAGGGAGGTACTACCGTCCTGCGGTAGTAGGCTGGTAGACAACCACCCAGGGAGGTACTACCAGCCTACCAAATGAGTGTCAAAGAGAAATCTGTAATTATTTTACATGATGGTAGGACTGCTGGCATCTTTTTTCTGTCTCATAAACGTGCAAGATTTCAAGTACGTCTTGCTACTTCTACTTACACTTAGGTCACACTACACATGCATGTACAAGCATATATATATACACACCCCTCTGGGTTTTCTTCTATTTTCTTACTAGTTCTTGTACTTGTTAATTTCCTCATCTCCATGAGGAATTGGAACAGAATTCTTACTCCGCGAGCCATGTGTGTGTCGTAAGAGGCGACTAAAATACCAAGAGTTAGTAACCTTCTGTATAAATTACTAAATGCCGGGTCACCGTGCCTTGGTGGGATGTGACCTGTGTTTAAAAAAAAAAAATAGCGATAATAATTAGGGCAGTGTATATCGCTAGTTACTTGTAGTGGTCATCTGAAGTACAATGTCAACACACTTTTGGCAAGACAGTTATGGACTGAGTGATGGTGAATGTATTTCTTCCCTTTTTTTAGGTCAAACAACCTTGGTGGGAGATGGCCAGTGTCATAACTCATTTAATTTACTGTACCATTATTAATTACAATGAATTACAACAGTATCATTATTATTATTATTATTATTATTATTATTATTATTATTGAAGATGTTTCTTGTAATGTGAGAAATTTATATCATGCAGGACAGTGCTGACGGCCTGACTGATCTTGGCACACCTGCCGTGGTTGACACATGCAGCACTATGCCCACATACACCTCTACATTTTACGCTAATTGCTATGATCTATACCATATCATACGGCATAATTCCCATATACGCCTCTAGATTTTACAGTAAAAGTTACAATCCATACCTGGCAACTCTTGAAGTTGTCTAGCACTTGGTGCTTGACAGTCATGTGGTGGCGCAGCTTGCGGCGGTCGGCATAGTTGCGGGAGCAGAGAGAGCACTGGTAGCGCTCCTTGTGCTCCATGTGGTTGCGCTGGACGTGTGTCCTTAGTTCCCCCTTCCACTTGTAGCTCTTGCTGCAGTACTCGCACTGGTGCACCACTGTTGAGTGCGTCTTGTTGCGGTGGTACCTGCAAGTACAAGTCTGCCGTCACAGAAGTCAGGTTTGTGAAGGGGTCCGGTGGAACCGGTCAGCCAGATTCAAGTCTTGGAGATGGGGAGTACAGTGTGATGGGGTGTTTAACCTGCTTAGCGTCAAACATGTCAGTGGGATATGGCTTGTGCATTAAAAACATTAATAGTAAGAAAGCTGATATTAAATGTCTCTTGCCTTAATATTAACCCGTAAACGGTCCAAGCAGAGCTACGTTCACATGTGTAGCGCTACAAAAGTAGATCAAAGTTTTTTTACATATTTTCAAATGTACAAAAAAAAAAATCTACTTTTTTTACATACAGTGGTCCCTCAATAATCGTCCATAATCCATTCCTGGAAGTGGGACTATTATCGAAATGGACAATTTACGAATCAATTTCCCCCATAAGAAATAATGTAAATTCAATTAATCCGTTCCTGACACCCAGAAGTATTAAAACAAAAAATTTTTTTACATGAAATATAGATGTAGTACATAAACAATACAATGGGAAATGATGAATGAAACATTAACAGCATAACACTTACCTTTATTGGCGAGTCTTCTTAGTGTATGGAAGACTGGAGAATGAGACTGATTGGATGAATTACTGTTTGGAAGGGGAATCCCCTTCCATCAACACCTCGGGTAACAATTGCTTTTCTGGGGTTACTTCTCTTCTCTGTTTCTTAATGCCACTAGGACCACCTTGAGTCACTGGAGTCCTGTCTCGCAAAAAACTGTCCAGAGAGCTCTGTTTCTGGCGTCTCTTTAAAACTTCCCTAAAATGGGCCAAGATTCTGTCACTGTACAAGTTGCCGATATGGCTTGCAACATCCTTCTCTGGGTGATGTTTCTCCATAAATCTTTCCATCCTACCCCACATTTCAAAAATCTCCTTAATTTCTGAAGAAGGCACCTTCCTCCATCTCTCTTCCTCCTCCTCTGCAGCAAGATTCAGAGCTGCCCTCTGTTGCTGTTCCTGCTGAAGCTCTTGCAGCTCCTCGGTGGTTAGCTCTTCGTTGTGGTCCTCCACCAACTCTTCCACATCCTCCAAACTCACATCCAACCCCATGGAAGTCCCCAGTGCCACAATGGATTTAACAACTGACATAGGCTTATCAGCGTCAGCCCCAAACCCTTCAAAATCCCTCTTGTGGACACAATCTGTCCACAATTTTCTCCAAGCAGAGTTCAAAGTCCTGGTAGTCACTCCCTCCCAAGCCTTACCTATAAGGAGAATACTGAAATGTTCTTTCCAAAAATCTCGTAGGGTCGAGTGAGTTTCTGAGGTCACATTCAAGCACCTTTCAAACATTGCTTTGGTGTAGAGTTTTTTAAAGTTTGCAATGATCTGCTGGTCCATGGGCTGGAGGAGAGGAGTGGTATTCGGGGGCAAGAACTTTACTGTGATGAACCCAAACTCCTTCAGAATTAGGTCATCCAAGTTTGGAGGATGAGCAGGTGCATTATCCATTACTAGCAGGCACTTGAGATCCAATTTCTTTTCCAGGAGATACTCCTTCACACTAGGGCCAAACACTTCATTGAACCACTCGACGAAAATTTCCCTCGTGACCCATACCTTACTATTAGATTTCCAAAACACACACAATTCACTCTTCATAACATTGTTTTTCCTGAACACTCTGGGATTTTCAGAATGGTACACTAGTAATGGCTTCACTTTGAAATCCCCACTAGCATTAGCACAGAACATTAGAGTCAGCCTGTCTTTCATAGGCTTGTGTCCTGGCATTGCCTTTTCCTTTTGTGTAATGAAGGTCCTCTTTGGCATTTTCTTCCAAAAGAGGCCTGTTTCGTCACAATTGAACACTTGTTCAGGTTTCAGTCCTTCAGCCTCTATGTAGTCCTGGAATTCATGCACATATTTTTCAGCTGCCTTGTGGTCCGAACTGGCAGCCTCACCATGCCTTACCACACTGTGTATGCCAGTACGGTTCTTAAATCTCTCAAACCAGCCTTTGCTGGCCTTAAATTCACTCACATCATCACTAGTTGCAGGCAATTTCTTTACCAAATCATCATGCAACTGCCTAGCCTTTTCACAAATAAGCGACGTCATAAGACTGTCTCCTGCTAATTGTTTCTCATTTATCCACACCAATAATAACTTCTCAACATCTTCGAGTACTGGTGATCTCATTTTTGTCAGCATATTTACCCCCTTTGCAACAACAGCTTCCTTGATTTCCTTTTTCTTGGCCATGATGGAAGATATGGTTGTACGGGATTTGTTATACATCCTGGCCAGTTCGCCCACATGTACGCCACTATCATATTGTTCAATGATGTTTTTCTTAAATTCAATCATATTTCTCACCTTCTTTACCAAAGGCTTGGCACTAGGAGCTTTCTTTGGAGCCATGGTAGCTTATTTAGCACTTAAATAACTTGCAAGCACTAAAATAAATGAAATATTATGAAATATTTTGCTGGAGCACGTGAGGGGACTGTAGCTCACTGGTAAACAATGGCACACTGGCTGGGAAGGAAAGGCCGAGGCGGCTCGAGGCCGCTCAGACCGTGAGTACGCGTCCGGGACGAAGGACTATTAGCGAGTTACCGGACCCTTTCCGAGCCAATATTTTGACGAAAAAACAGGACTATTTCCGAAATGGACGACTTTCAGGCCGGACAATTATTGAGGGACCACTGTACAGTGGACCCCCGCATAACGATCACCTCCCAATGCGACCAATTATGCAAGTGTATTTATGTAAGTGCGTTTGTACGTGTATGTTTGGGGGTCTGAAATGGACTAATCTACTTCACAATATTCCTTATGGGAACAAATTCAGTCAGTACTGGCACCTGAACATACTTCTGGAATGAAAAAATATCGTTAACCGGGAGTCCACTGTACTTTCAAATGCTGAAAAAACGTATATATACATTTGGACCGTTTATGGGTTAATAATTACAAAAATACAACTATAATGCAACACAATAATAATATTACAGATGCTCCTGATTTTACAATATTTTGACTTAATGATAGTTCAATACATCTACAACTTTTTTGCATTGTGCAATACTGTACATTTATTGATAGGATAAACTTGTATTCATTTATTTTTCAATACAGGCATTTAGCTACAGTAATTATTTACTTATTCAGTAACAGTAGTTATTTTGTTTATTTATTATGTCATATTCATATTCGACAAGATATTTTCAACTTACGATGCATCTGTAGGAATGTAACTCCATCAGTCGAGGACCACCTGTAAGTCTGATAACTGTAATAGCTGCACAGTGTTAATTAGCTTTGGGGATAGGAAACCCCCGTCAAGGAAAACAAAATACCCAGACAAACCTGAGGGCGTCGGAGGTGGCAAACTTCTCGCCACACAGGTCGCAGTCGTACGGCCGTAGGGTAGAGTGGATGGTGTTCAGGTGTCGCATGAGATCTGATCTGACGGTGAACCTTTGGCCGCACGTTTCACATGGGTGTTTGGGCTCGCCATGCATTCTCAGCATGTGGATTTTGTATGATGATGCCAGCATCTCTTTCTCACAGATGGTACACCGTGCTTTGGGCCCCGGGTCATCACTGTGGATGCGCTGGTGATCGGTGAAAGCCTTCTTGGTGGATGCCATGTAGCCGCACTCGGAGCACAGGTAATCTTTTGTCTCGTCATCTTTGCTGTGAAAGCGATGGAGGTGGATCTTGAGGGCAGCCTTACTGGCGACCTTCAACCCACACACACAACACACAAACTCGTGAGGGCCCATCTGCGTGTACGGCACGTGTGTCTCTCTGTGGCGCTCCAGTTCGTACTTGTAGCTAAACATTTGTTCACACTGGTCGCACGAGTGGAGGCGGTCCTTCCTGAGGTCGTTGCCACTACCGCCATCTCCGATACGAGTGTGAACAACCTTGCGGTGCTCTGTCAGGGTCCTCTTGTTCACGAAGGAAGTTTCGCACAAACGACAATGCCACAGTTTTTCGTCACTGTCTCGTTTTTCCCCATCATCATCATCCTCATCTTCCTCATCTCTCTTCCTTTTTCTCAAGCCGTGTGCAGCAATGCGGTGCATCCTGCGACTCTTCTCATCAAGGAAAGTCTTGTTACATTTGTCACATGCATGGGGACCAGGTTTAAGGTTCATGTATCCAGGTGTTACTTTAATGACAGTTGGCGAGGAGTCCACAACGGTGGGATTCATCAACAAAACCATTGAGCCATCTGGAGCGGTTTGTATCATGGTCTGAGGTTTAGGTTGTATTGGTCGCATGGATGCCAGGAGTTGAGAGGCTACGTCGGTGCTCACTTTGGGGGCTATGGGCAGGAGAGGTGGCAAACCTGAGGGCCGGTTGGTGCCCAGGGTAATAGGCACACTCTCAATTTTCATGGGGCTTGTCTTCAGAGGCACCAAAGATGTTCTCTCTTTAGTGACCTCCTGCTCCTGTTTCATCTGCTGAAGCTCCAAGCTGGCAGCATCGTTCCTGCTCTCTTCCAGCACGATGGTCGTAGGCTCTGGAGAGCCTTGCGGGCCTAGTATAGGCCTGGCCAGACCCACAGGGTGGATATCATGCTCCTTGACCATGTGACTAGCAACCATATCCTTGGTCAGGAACTTACGCTTGCATATGTGACAAGCAAACGGCTTCCGTGGCCGTCCACCCTTCTTCTTGGGGGTCATCTTCAGCTTTGAATCCAGGATTTCTTCCTTCTTCACGTCCGATTTGCGAGCTTGCCGCCCCCGGCGTGGCCGCGTGGCTGCCAGGTCATCTAAGTTTAGCTGTGGCGGCTGATACACCCGGGACACCGGAGCTGCACCAACAGCATTGAAATTATTTGGCTTTGGCAAGACCTGAAAGGTTAACTTGGGTCGCTGATTGTTGCTGAAGAGTAAGTTAATCTGCTTCTTGAGTCGATTGAGGTGGGTGTACGCACTGTCTGTCTCATTAATGAGTTCCGAGCACCTGGAGCACAGGTCGACGGCGCACGTGTTAGTAACGACCATCTGGTTTAGTACGTCACTCAGAAGTTCTAGCAGAGTTACCTGTGTGTTGAACAGTTTCTGCGTCTTTAAATAGTAAAACCTCTCGCTGGGATCAGACAAGTGGCGGCCACACACAAAGCACATGCACGGCCCATTGTTTGGTTGTTCTACTGTTGTATTCACAGTAGTAGGACTTGCTAACAAGTTCACCGGTAAATTACTGACTCGCACAGTGCCATTTGAAAGTGTATTTGTGAGAGGAAGTAGAGAAGAACTACTCGCAGTTACAGTCGTCATGCTGGTAGAAACTATCTCGCTAATGTTCGGTCTGATGGCCACCTCACCTGACTGGCCACGAGCTCGTGGCAATGACTGCTGCTGCTGGACGGCGCTCACTGTCAGAACCTGTGTTGCCTGCTGAGGCTGTTGCACCGTCAAGATCTGCTGATGTGTCGCCCCATGGATGTGTCTATGGTGCGACTGGTGATGCAGCTGCTGGCGCTGCTGCTGCTGCTGATCTTGCTGGTGAATAAAAACAATCTGACTCTCGAGTGTCTTGTCGTCGTCAGAGCTCTGCAGGGGGTCAGTGCTGCCTCCACTCTCCCTACGCTTCATGGGCGTCAAGTTCCCATCGGCAGAGAGGGTAAGGCTATCGTCTGCTGTGATCACAATCTCATTGGTAACATCGCCGCCCATTGAACATTCGTCAGTGACCACAGTGAGGCTGGCAACCATCTCGGACTCGTCAACCAGAGATGAGCTGCTGTTGCTATCCTGCTTGAACATGGCAACAGCACTCTCGTGGCAAGTTACCCGTGCCAACACCTGGTGGTACTCAACGCTCTCTCCTCCACTGCCGTTCATCTTAACGGTGAGAAAATCCCTCACTTCAATGAAAATTAGTCGGCTGCAATTTCAGCACAACTGACAAATATCATTTTCAATTTGCCTTCTGTGCTTTTCTTGGCCAATTATAACAAAATTATTTCAGAAATAAAATAATTATCTTAATCTTTAACAAATTTATGCTACAACAATGGTGCAGATTAAAAAATATTTATCTTAATAACAGAAGTCAGCATATATATAGAAGTGTCAAACAGCATGTCTTAACATATGTAGTAACTTGGCATGTGTTTTAACATCTGCCATCACCAGATATTAAACCAGTGTTCTAAACATGTTCATTACAAAAGTACCTTTTTGCATCCATCACTTGACCAATCAGGTATCTCCAAAATCAGAACGGCCAATAACAGCACCACAGGTAAATTATACAACCGATTAAATATCTTTGACAACGGCACTCCCAGTAGTGGTACTATGGAATAATTTATTCCGGCACCTTAGGCTGTCGATGAATGATCAATGCCTGAGGAGTGTTGTGTAATTCTCAAAAGTGAGCAAAAAGCACTTGTGTGTGCACTGTCTGTCAAGGATTGTTGCAATGTGGGTAACCAAAGTGTGTTCCCCAGTAGGATTCCAACAGTGTTTCCTGCAGGATTCCTTCACAGTGTTAGCTGGCAGTATTACTTCAGTGTTTGCTGGTAGGATTCCTTCAGTGTTTCCTGCAGTGTTAACTGGCAGTATTCAGTGTTTCCTGGTAGGATTCCTACACATGGTGTATCCAGAGAGCCGTCCCTCAGTGTTTACTGTAGGCCTCGCTGTCGAATTATTTCCAGTAATCTGAAAAATTATGATCATATGTAAAATTCTTGCATATTACTTTTGAAAAATTTCAAGAGTTGGACAATATAAAGTTAGCTCTTCTACAGAGCTCCTCTATATACAGTCACCTCTCTTATAAAGCTCCTCTATACAGAGTCAACTCTTATAAACCTCTATATAGTGATTTTTTTCAAATATGAACATGTGCATCAAAAATTAATGTACTTTTTCAAGAGGGGGGATTACCAATAGACCCCTGGCTGTCTTCAAGACCCCTGGCTGTCTTCAAGACCCCTGGCTGTCTTCAAGACCCCTGGCTGTCTTCAAGACCCCTGGCTGTCTTCAAGACCCCTGGCTGTCTTCAAGACCCCTGGCTGTCTTCAAGACCCCTAGCTGTCTTCAAGACCCCTGACTGTCTTCAAGAGGGAGCTGGACAAACAGCCCAGCTGACCAGCTGGGCTGTGAGCCATATGCTGGTTTACATGTGGCCAGCAGTAACGGCCTGGTTGATCAGGTCCTGATCCACCACGAGGCCCAGTCATGGACCGGGGTGCCAGGGCATTGACCCCTGAAACCCTCTCCAGGTATACTCCAAGTATCACTCGACATTATTGTTATTCCTAGGTACAAAACTCGCACATAAGAGACAAACTTGTGAAGCTATTACCGTTTATGGTCGCTGCTTCGAGAATTTAACTTCATGACTAGAATGTCCTGTCATGTCATGTAAAAACTGTAACTATGGCCCTACTAGACTGTAACACAAATTAATTTATCGAGTTCTTGTACTGAATCGAACTTGAGTTAATGAACTGAATGTCATCTAAAGATTAAAGAAATTAAGATTCTTTATTTCAAGATATAATCTTTGTACAGAGATGAATTATATTCAGGTGTACATGCAGCCTATTTTATGAGGGCAGATTTTATCATGAGGGCAGATTTTAACACCTTTGGGGCAGATTTTAATATCAATGACAGATTTTAACACCAATGGGACAGATTTAACACCAATAGGAGACATTTTAATATCAATGAGACAGATTTAACACCAATTGGGCAGATTTTAATACCAATGGGGCAGATTTTAACACCAATAGAGACATTTTAATATCAATGGGACAGATTTTAACACCAATGGGACAGATTTTAACACCAATGGGACATTTTAACACCAATGGGACAGATTTTAACACCAATGGGACAGATTTTAACACCAATGGGACAGATTTTTAACACCAATGGGAGACATTTTAACACCAATGGGAGACATTTTAACACCAATGGGAGACATTTTAACACCAATGGGAGACATTTTAACACCAATGGGAGACATTTTAACACTAATGGGAGACATTTTAACACTAATGGGAGACATTTTAACACCAATGGGAGACATTTTAACACTAATGGGAGACATTTTAACACCAAGGGGAGACATTTTAACACCAATGGGAGACATTTTAACACTAATGGGAGACATTTTAACACCAATGGGAGACATTTTAACACCAATGGGAGACATTTTAACACTAATGGGAGACATTTTAACACCAATGGGAGACATTTTAACACCAATGGGAGACATTTTAACACTAATGGGAGACATTTAACACCAATGGGAGACATTTTAACACACACAGGTTAGATTTTAACATTTACTTGACACTCGTCATAAGAGTGACCAGAGGACGAGACAGGCTGGAACCTACTATTTTCCAGCAGTTCTCGTCCATATTTGGGAGGTACACGCAGCCACACACCACATCTCGGTGCCCCGGTTCGTTTCCCGTCCCGGTACAGCCATATCTACCGGGGAAATGGGGTGAAATTGGGTGAAAAAAATCCTTCTCAATGCACCTGTCGCTGCCTGGGTTTGTTTACAAATCTGGAGAGGACAACATGGCCGCTCACGGGACCTATCAGCTGCCTCGACAACAGCCAATCACAGCGCGGCTTTGTTGGCGCAGCCAATCAGAAGTCGCGTTGTGTAGCGCCACCGCCTCCCCGAACACTGACTACCATTCATAGAGGAATTAATTTTTGGGAAGTCTATATTTTAACACTAAATTTGGTATTTTGTGTGACAGGTGTGTGTGATGGGCTTTTTGTTATTTTTATGAGGTTTTAATTATTGTGGAGGTTACATAGTGTTTTGTAGAGAGGTAAATGAGTATGTATGACAAGGACTTGAATGGAAATAGGTATTTGATCTTCTGGGAAGTTATCTTAGGTAATTTATATATATTATTATGTAAGATAATTGTAAATTATCAAAGTATTGTGTAAATTGTACCTAAATAACCTTGTTTAATTAGCTAACTTACTAACTAGCTTGTGTAATTTGCTTAGTAAATTACTTTCTTTCGTATTTACTTACTTCCTTATTTACTTACTTTCTTACTTATCTTATTTACTAACACAAGTAGTGTAATCTGCCTCTTCTATCTATGTATCTCTTAATTTACATAAAAAATATTTCACACATGAATGGCTGGACCTCTCTCACTTAACAAACAAAAATCGCCTTTATTGACCTGACACCATCAAACGGGTTTTATTACAATCCCCAGGAAGCGCTGTACCCGTATGGCTCCCCACAGTGCCTAAAAAATGAGAGGTTTTGGTGCATTGTAAATATTGGCATGTGTCAGTACCTTCTTCAGTCTAATATAGAGAAGAATGGAGGAGGAGGAGGAGGAGTGTCTTATTCTGCTGGAAGCTGAGGGACTGATTACCTCAGAGATCTCCTCCTACTGTTCTTCTGTGTTGGACTGCAGAAGCCACTGGTTGTCTTCAAGACCCCTGGTTATCTTCAAGACCCCTGGTTGTCTTCAAGACCCCTGGTTGTCTTCAAGACCACTGGTTGTCTTCAAGGCCACTGGTTGTCTTCAAGACCCCTGGTTGTCTTCAAGACCCTGGTTGTCTTCAAGACCCCTGGTTGTCTTCAAGACCCCTGGTTGTCTTCAAGACCCCTGGTTGTCTTCAAGACCCCCGGCTGTCTTCAAGACCCTGGTTGTCTTCAAGACCCCTGGTTGTCTTCAAGACCCCTGGTTGTCTTCAAAACCCCTGGTTGTCTTCAAGACCCCTGGTTGTCTTCAAGACCCCTGGCTGTCTTCAAGACCCCTGGTTGTCTTCAAGACCCTGGTTGTCTTCAAGACCCCTGGCTGTCTTCAAGACCCCTGGCTGTCTTCAAGACCCCTGGTTGTCTTCAAGACCCTGGTTGTCTTCAAGACCACTGGTTGTCTTCAAGGCCACTGGTTGTCTTCAAGACCCCTGGTTGTCTTCAAGACCCTGGTTGTCTTCAAGACCCGTGGTTGTCTTCAAGACCACTGGTTGTCTTCAAGACCCCTGGTTGTCTTCAAGGCCACTGGTTGTCTTCAAGACCCCTGGTTGTCTTCAAGACCCCTGGTTGTCTTCAAGACCCCTGGCTGTCTTCAAGACCCCTGGTTGTCTTCAAGACCCCTGGTTGTCTTCAAGGCCACTGGGTGTCATCAAGGCCACTGGGTGTCATCAAGGCCATGGGTGTCAAGACCCCTGGTTGTCTTCAAGACCCCTGGTTGTCTTCAAGACCCCTGGCTGTCCCTTTAAGACCCCTGGTTGTCTTCAAGACCCCCGGTTGTCTTCAAGACCACTGGTTGTCTTCAAGACCCTGGTTGTCTTCAAGACCACTGGTTGTCTTCAAGACCCCTGGTTGTCTTCAAGACCACTGGTTGTCTTCAAGGCCACTGGTTGTCTTCAAGGCCACTGGTTGTCTTCAAGACCACTGGTTGTCTTCAAGACCACTGGTTGTCTTCAAGACCCCTGGTTGTCTTCAAGACCACTGGTTGTCTTCAAGACCACTGGTTGTCTTCAAGACCCCTGGTTGTCTTCAAGACCACTGGTTGTCTTCAAGGCCACTGGTTGTCTTCAAGACCCCTGGTTGTCTTCAAGACCCCTGGTTGTCTTCAAGACCCCTGGTTGTCTTCAAGGCCACTGGGTGTCATCAAGGCCACTGGGTGTCATCAAGGCCACTGGGTGTCAAGACCCCTGGTTGTCTTCAAGACCCCTGGTTGTCTTCAAGACCCCTGGTTGTCTTCAAGAAGGCGCCGGACAGGCACCTAGTACCTAATCAGCCATGCTGTGGTTCGTACGTCAATTTACGTGCGGCCAGCAGTAACAGCCTGGTTGATCAGACCCTGATCCACCATGAGGCCTGGTCTCAGACCGGGCCGCGGGGGCGCTGACCCCGGAACACACTCCAGGTATACCAGGCCACGGGCCTGGCGGCGTACATGTAAGATTTGACCAAGTCGTAGCCACGAGCAGGAATCTGACAGTAAGTTATTTTAAACACCTAATTATAATCATAACTTTTATAATTGTATAAAATTTGTTTACGTGTAATTATTGTCATAAAATTATAAAATTTATTTCAATAAATATATAAAAGTAAAGTTATAAGTGAAGCTTAAGTTACCACCGTTGCAAGGGGTTCGAACACAGGTCACTGATTGTGAACAAGAGGTGATAAACATTCAGATTATTTCCACAATTTCTGATTATCGTTTTCATAGTTTAAAATTGTCCTCAGTATTATTTAATTATTAATTATCAGGCCCTAATCTCGCATATAATGCTACAAATGTACAAAATAACGCAGAAAGTGTAGCCTAAGTCAAGGTTAAAGTCAAAAGTTGGAACACACATCATCGATTGTAAACAAAGGTGATCAGCTGAGTGACAACATGGCTGACCTGTGCCTCTGACTCACCTGTTGTTGCCCTGTTTTTGACCTCGTTCGGACCCATAACGCCTTCTGTTACCTGTTTATTGGTCGGCTAATATTCCCGTTAGTGTGTGTTAAGTGTGTAATGGAGGAAGATGAGTGGGTGAGGTCACCAACAGTTAACTAAGACACTGACGACTCACTCGCTGCTTCCCAAATATTTAGCGGGTAATTTATTTTTTTTATTTTTATCTGCTGTATTTCCCCTCAGGTTGATAAATTATATTAATATAAAGATTATTTCTGCCTATATAAAGTTGTTAAATATATTATTGTAAATAATGTTATGTAACACCGAGAAGCTGGCTGACCCTTACGGGTTTAGCGCTAATATAATAATAGTGATAGAGGAGATGTTAGTGGACTGGTGTGGGTCACATCCTGGGTGTTAGTGGACTGGTGTGGGTCACATCCTGGGTGTTAGTGGACTGGTGTGGGTCACATCCTGGGTGTTAGTGGATGGTTG
>NC_069480.1:7902680-7998325 GCF_026875155.1 Cherax quadricarinatus
TTACAAATTATTTAACAACTTTATATAGGCAGAAATAATCTTTATATTAATATAATTTATCAACCTGAGGGGAAATACAGCAGATAAAAATAAAAAAAATAAATTACCCGCTAAATATTTGGGAAGCAGCGAGTGAGTCGTCAGTGTCTTAGTTAACTGTTGGTGACCTCACCCACTCATCTTCCTCCATTACACACTTAACACACACTAACGGGAATATTAGCCGACCAATAAACAGGTAACAGAAGGCGTTATGGGTCCGAACGAGGTCAAAAACAGGGCAACAACAGGTGAGTCAGAGGCACAGGTCAGCCATGTTGTCACTCAGCTGATCACCTTTGTTTACAATCGATGATGTGTGTTCCAACTTTTGACTTTAACCTTGACTTAGGCTACACTTTCTGCGTTATTTTGTACATTTGTAGCATTATATGCGAGATTATGCCTGATAATTAATAATTAAATAATACTGAGGACAATTTTAAACTATGATAACGATAATCAGAAATTGTGGAAATAATCTGAATGTTTATTCACCTCTTGTTCACAATCAGTGACCTGTGTTCGAACCCCTTGCAACGGTGGTAACTTAAGCTTCACTTATAACTTTACTTTTATATATTTATTGAAATAAATTTTATAATTTTATGACAATAATTACACGTAAACAAATTTTATACTAATTATAAAAGTTATGATTATAATTAGGTGTTTAGAAATAACTTACTGTCAGATTCCTGCTCGTGGCTACGACTTGGTCAAATCTTACATGTACGCCGCCAGGCCCGTGGCCTGGTATACCTGGAGTGTGTTCCGGGGGTCAGCGCCCCCGCGGCCCGGTCTGAGACCAGGCCTCATGGTGGATCAGGGTCTGATCAACCAGGCTGTTACTGCTGGCCGCACGTAAATTGACGTACGAACCACAGCATGGCTGATTAGGTACTAGGTGCCTGTCCGGCGCCTTCTTGAAGACAACCAGGGGTCTTGAAGACAACCAGGGGTCTTGAAGACAACCAGGGGTCTTGACACCCAGTGGCCTTGATGACACCCAGTGGCCTTGATGACACCCAGTGGCCTTGAAGACAACCAGGGGTCTTGAAGACAACCAGGGGTCTTGAAGACAACCAGGGGTCTTGAAGACAACCAGTGGCCTTGAAGACAACCAGTGGTCTTGAAGACAACCAGGGGTCTTGAAGACAACCAGTGGTCTTGAAGACAACCAGTGGTCTTGAAGACAACCAGGGGTCTTGAAGACAACCAGTGGTCTTGAAGACAACCAGTGGTCTTGAAGACAACCAGTGGCCTTGAAGACAACCAGTGGCCTTGAAGACAACCAGTGGTCTTGAAGACAACCAGGGGTCTTGAAGACAACCAGTGGTCTTGAAGACAACCAGGGGTCTTGAAGACAACCAGTGGTCTTGAAGACAACCAGGGGTCTTGAAGACAACCAGGGGTCTTGAAGACAGCCAGGGGTCTTGAAGACAACCAGGGGTCTTGAAGACAACCAGGGGTCTTGACACCCAGTGGCCTTGATGACACCCAGTGGCCTTGATGACACCCAGTGGCCTTGAAGACAACCAGGGGTCTTGAAGACAACCAGGGGTCTTGAAGACAGCCAGGGGTCTTGAAGACAACCAGGGGTCTTGAAGACAACCAGGGGTCTTGAAGACAACCAGTGGCCTTGAAGACAACCAGGGGTCTTGAAGACAACCAGTGGTCTTGAAGACAACCACGGGTCTTGAAGACAACCAGGGGTCTTGAAGACAACCAGGGGTCTTGAAGACAACCAGTGGCCTTGAAGACAACCAGTGGTCTTGAAGACAACCAGGGGTCTTGAAGACAACCAGGGGTCTTGAAGACAGCCAGGGGTCTTGAAGACAGCCAGGGGTCTTGAAGACAACCAGGGGTCTTGAAGACAACCAGGGGTCTTGAAGACAGCCAGGGGTCTTGAAGACAACCAGGGGTCTTGAAGACAACCAGGGGTTTTGAAGACAACCAGGGGTCTTGAAGACAACCAGGGGTCTTGAAGACAACCAGGGGTCTTGAAGACAGCCAGGGGTCTTGAAGACAACCAGGGGTCTTGAAGACAACCAGGGGTCTTGAAGACAACCAGGGGTCTTGAAGACAACCAGGGGTCTTGAAGACAACCAGGGGTCTTGAAGACAACCAGTGGCCTTGAAGACAACCAGTGGTCTTGAAGACAACCAGGGGTCTTGAAGACAACCAGGGGTCTTGAAGATAACCAGGGGTCTTGAAGACAACCAGTGGCTTCTGCAGTCCAACACAGAAGAACAGTAGGAGGAGATCTCTGAGGTAATCAGTCCCTCAGCTTCCAGCAGAATAAGACACTCCTCCTCCTCCTCCTCCATTCTTCTCTATATTAGACTGAAGAAGGTACTGACACATGCCAATATTTACAATGCACCAAAACCTCTCATTTTTTAGGCACTGTGTGAGCCATACGGGTACAGCGCTTCCTGGGGATTGTAATAACCAGTTTGATGGTGTCAGGTCAATAAAGGCGATTTTTGTTTGTTAAGTGAGAGAGGTCCAGCATTCATGTGTGAAATATTTTTTATGTAAATTAAGAGATACATAGATAGAAGAGGCAGATTACACTACTTGTGTTAGTAAATAAGATAAGTAAGAAAGTAAGTAAATAAGGAAGTAAGTAAATACGAAAGAAAGTAATTTACTAAGCAAATTACACAAGCTAGTTAGTAAGTTAGCTAATTAAACAAGGTTATTTAGGTACAATTTACACAATACTTTGATAATTTACAATTATCTTACATAATAATATATATAAATTACCTAAGATAACTTCCCAGAAGATCAATACCTATTTCCATTCAAGTCCTTGTCATACATACTCATTTACCTCTCTACAAAACACTATGTAACCTCCACAATAATTAAAAACCTCATAAAAATAACAAAAGCCCATCACACACACCTGTCACACAAAATACCAAATTTAGTGTTAAAATATAGATTTCCCCAAAAAATTAATTCCTCTATGATGGTAGTCAGTGTTCGGGGAGGCGGTGGCGCTACACAACGCGACTTCTGATTGGCTGCGCCAACAAAGCCGCGCTGTGATTGGCTGTTGTCGAGGCAGCTGATAGGTCCCGTGAGCGGCCATGTTGTCCTCTCCAGATTTGTAAACAAACCCAGGCAGCGACAGGTGCATTGAGAAGGATTTTTTTCACCCAATTTCACCCCATTTCCCCGGTAGATATGGCTGTACCGGGACGGGAAACGAACCGGGGCACCGAGATGTGGTGTGTGGCTGCGTGTACCTCCCAAATATGGACGAGAACTGCTGGAAAATAGTAGGTTCCAGCCTGTCTCGTCCTCTGGTCACTCTTATGACGAGTGTCAAGTAAATGTTAAAATCTAACCTGTGTGTGTTAAAATGTCTCCCATTGGTGTTAAAATGTCTCCCATTAGTGTTAAAATGTCTCCCATTGGTGTTAAAATGTCTCCCATTGGTGTTAAAATGTCTCCCATTAGTGTTAAAATGTCTCCCATTGGTGTTAAAATGTCTCCCATTGGTGTTAAAATGTCTCCCATTAGTGTTAAAGTGCTCCCATTGGTGTTAAAATGTCTCCCATTGGTGTTAAAATGTCTCCCATTAGTGTTAAAATGTCTCCCATTGGTGTTAAATGTCTCCCATTAGTGTTAAAAATGTTCTCCCATTAGTGTTAAAATGTCTCCCATTGGTGTTAAAATGTCTCCCATTGGTGTTTAAAATGTCTCCCATTGGTGTTAAAATGTCTCCCATTGGTGTTTTAAATGTCTCCCATTGGTGTTAAAAATCTGTCCCATTGGTGTTAAAATCTGTCCCATTGGTGTTAAAAATCTGTCCCATTGGTGTTAAAATGTCCCATTGGTGTTAAAATCTGTCCCATTGGGTTAAAATCTGTCCCATTGATATTAAAATGTACTCTATTGGTGTTAAAATCTGCCCCATTGGTATTAAAATCTGCCCAATTGGTGTTAAATCTGTCTCATTGATATTAAAATGTCTCCTATTGGTGTTAAATCTGTCCCATTGTGTTAAAATCGTCATTGATATTAAAATCTGCCCCAAAGGTGTTAAAATCTGCCCTCATGATAAAATCTGCCCTCATAAAATAGGCTGCATGTACACCTGAATATAATTCATCTCTGTACAAAGATTATATCTTGAAATAAAGAATCTTAATTTCTTTAATCTTTAGATGACATTCAGTTCATTAACTCAAGTTCGATTCAGTACAAGAACTCGATAAATTAATTTGTGTTACAGTCTAGTAGGGCCATAGTTACAGTTTTTACATGACATGACAGGACATTCTAGTCATGAAGTTAAATTCTCGAAGCAGCGACCATAAACGGTAATAGCATTCACAAGTTTGTCTCTTATGTGCGAGTTTTGTACTAGGAATAACAATAATGTCGAGTGATACTTGGAGTATACCTGGAGAGGGTTTCAGGGGTCAATGCCCTGGCACCCCGGTCCATGACTGGGCCTCGTGGTGGATCAGGACCTGATCAACCAGGCCGTTACTGCTGGCCACATGTAAACCAGCATATGGCTCACAGCCCAGCTGGTCAGCTGGGCTGTTTGTCCAGCTCCCTCTTGAAGACAGTCAGGGGTCTTGAAGACAGCTAGGGGTCTTGAAGACAGCCAGGGGTCTTGAAGACAGCCGGGGGTCTTGAAGACAGCCAGGGGTCTTGAAGACAGCCAGGGGTCTTGAAGACAGCCAGGGGTCTTGAAGACAGCCAGGGGTCTTGAAGACAGCCAGGGGTCTATTGGTAATCCCCCCTCTTGAAAAAGTACATTAATTTTTGATGCACATGTTCATATTTGAAAAAAATCACTATATAGAGGTTTATAAGAGTTGACTCTGTATAGAGGAGCTTTATAAGAAAAGGTGACTGTATATAGAGGAGCTCTGTAGAAGAGCTAACTTTATATTGTCCAACTCTTGAAATTTTTCAAAAGTATATGCAAGAATTTTACATATGATCATAATTTTTCAGATTACTGGAAATAATTCGACAGCGAGGCCTACAGTAAACACTGAGGGACGGCCTCTCTGGATACACCATGTGTAGGAATCCTACCAGGAAACACTGAATACTGCCAGTTAACACTGCAGGAAACACTGAAGGAATCCTACCAGCAAACACTGAAGTAATACTGCCAGCTAACACTGTGAAGGAATCCTGCAGGAAACACTGTTGGAATCCTACTGGGGAACACACTTTGGTTACCCACATTGCAACAATCCTTGACAGACAGTGCACACAAAAAGTGCTTTTTGCTCACTTTTGAGAATTACACAACACTCCTCAGGCATTGATCATTCATCGACAGCCTAAGTGCCGGAATAAATTATTCCATAGTACCACTACTGGGAGTGCCGTTGTCAAAGATATTTAATCGGTTGTATAATTTACCTGTGGTGCTGTTATTGGCCGTTCTGATTTTGGAGATACCTGATTGGTCAAGTGATGGATGCAAAAAGGTACTTTTGTAATGAACATGTTTAGAACACTGGTTTAATATCTGGTGATGGCAGATGTTAAAACACATCCCAAGTTACTACATATGTTAAGACATGCTGTTTGACACTTCTATATATATGCTGACTTCTGTTATTAAGATAAATATTTTTTAATCTGCACCATTGTTGTAGCATAAATTTGTTAAAGATTAAGATAATTATTTTATTTCTGAAATAATTTTGTTATAATTGGCCAAGAAAAGCACAGAAGGCAAATTGAAAATGATATTTGTCAGTTGTGCTGAAATTGCAGCCGACTAATTTTCATTGAAGTGAGGGATTTTCTCACCGTTAAGATGAACGGCAGTGGAGGAGAGAGCGTTGAGTACCACCAGGTGTTGGCACGGGTAACTTGCCACGAGAGTGCTGTTGCCATGTTCAAGCAGGATAGCAACAGCACTCATCTCTGGTTGACGAGTCCGAGATGGTTGCCAGCCTCACTGTGGTCACTGACGAATGTTCAATGGGCGGCGATGTTACCAATGAGATTGTGATCACAGCAGACGAAGCCTTACCTCTCTGCCGATGGGAAAATTGGAGCCCATGAAGCGTAGGAGAAGTGGAGGCAGCACTGACCCCTGCAGAGCTCTGACGACGACAAGACACTCGAGAGTCAGATTGTTTTATTCACCAGCAAGATCAGCAGCAGCACAGCGCCAGCAGCTGCATCACCAGTCGCACCATAGACACATCCATGGGGCGACACATCAGCAGATCTTGACGGTGCAACAGCCTCAGCAGGCAACACAGGTTCTGACAGTGAGCGCCGTCCAGCAGCAGCAGTCATTGCCACGAGCTCGTGGCCAGTCAGGTGAGGTGGCCATCAGACCGAACATTAGCGAGATAGTTTCTACCAGCATGACGACTGTAAAATGCGAGTAGTTTTTTCTCTACTTCCTCTCACAAATACACTTTCAAATGGCACTGTGCGAGTCAGTAATTTACCGGTGAACTTGTTAGCAAGTCCTACTACTGTGAATACAACAGTAGAACAACCAAACAATGGGCCGTGCATGTGCTTTGTGTGTGGCCGCCACTTGTCTGATCCAGCGAGAGGTTTTACTATTTAAAGACGGGAGAAACTGTTCAACACCCCAGGTAACTCTGCTAGAACTTCTGAGTGACGTACTAAACCAGATGGTCGTTACTAACACGTGCGCCGTCGACCTGTGCTCCAGGTGCTCGGAACTCATTAATGAGACAGACAGTGCGTACACCCACCTCAATCGACTCAAGAAGCAGATTAACTTACTCTTCAGCAACAATCAGCGACCCAAGTTAACCTTTCAGGTCTTGCCAAAGCCAAATAATTTCAATGCTGTTGGTGCAGCTCCGGTGTCCCGGGTGTATCAGCCGCCACAGCTAAACTTAGATGACCTGGCAGCCACGCGGCCACGCCGGGGGCGGCAAGCTCGCAAATCGGACGTGAAGAAGGAAGAAATCCTGGATTAAAAGCTGAAGATGACCCCCAAGAAGAAGGGTGGACGGCCACGGAAGCCGTTTGCTTGTCACATATGCAAGCGTAAGTTCCTGACCAAGGATATGGTTGCTAGTCACATGGTCAAGGAGCATGATATCCACCCTGTGGGTCTGGCCAGGCCTATACTAGGCCCGCAAGGCTCTCCAGAGCCTACGACCATCGTGCTGGAAGAGAGCAGGAACGATGCTGCCAGCTTTGGGGCTTCAGCAGATGAAACAGGAGCAGGAGGTCACTAAAGAGAGAACATCTTTGGTGCCTCTGAAGACAAGCCCCATGAAAATTGAGAGTGTGCCTATTACCCTGGGCACCAACCGGCCCTCAGGTTTGCCAAACCCCTCCTGCCCATAGCCCCCAAAGTGAGCACCGACGTAGCCTCTCAACTCCTGGCATCCATGCGACCAATACAACCTAAACCTCAGACCATGATACAAACCGCTCCAGATGGCTCAATGGTTTTGTTGATGAATCCCACCGTTGTGGACTCCTCGCCAACTGTCATTAAAGTAACACCTGGATACATGAACCTAAACCTGGTCCCCATGCATGTGACAAATGTAACAAGACTTTCCTTGATGAGAAGAGTCGCAGGATGCACCGCATTGCTGCACACGGCTTGAGAAAAAGGAAGAGAGATGAGGAAGATGAGGATGATGATGATGGGGAAAAACGAGACGTGACGAAAAACTGTGGCATTGTCGTTTGTGCGAAAACTTCCTTCGTGAACAAGAGGACCCTGACAGAGCACCGAAAGGGTTTTGTTCACACTCGTATCGGAGATGGCGGTAGTGGCAACGACCTCAGGAAGGACCGCCTCCACTCGTGCGACCAGTGTGAACAAATGTTTAGCTACAAGTACGAACTGGAGCGCCACAGAGAGAACACACGTGCCGTACACGCAGATGGGCCCTCACGAGTTTGTGTGTTGTGTGTGTGGGTTGAAGGTCGCCAGTAAGGCTGCCCTCAAGATCCACCTCCATCGCTTTCACAGCAAAGATGACGAGACAAAAGATTACCTGTGCTCCGAGTGCGGCTACATGGCATCCACCAAGAAGGCTTTCACCGATCACCAGCGCATCCACAGTGATGACCCGGGGCCCAAAGCACGGTGTACCATCTGTGAGAAAGAGATGCTGGCATCATCATACAAAATCCACATGCTGAGAATGCATGGCGAGCCCAAACACCCATGTGAAACGTGCGGCCAAAGGTTACCGTCAGATCAGATCTCATGCGACACCTGAACACCATCCACTCTACCCTACGGCCGTACGACTGCGACCTGTGTGGCGGGAAGTTTGCCACCTCCGACGCCCTCGGGTTTGTCTGGGTATTTTGTTTTCCTTGACGGGGGTTTCCTATCCCCAAAGCTAATTAACACTGTGCAGCTATTACAGTTATCAGACTTACAGGTGGTCCTCGACTGATGGAGTTACATTCCTACAGATGCATCGTAAGTTGAAAATATCTTGTCGAATATGAATATGACATAATAAATAAACAAAATAACTACTGTTACTGAATAAGTAAATAATTACTGTAGCTAAATGCCTGTATTGAAAAATAAATGAATACAAGTTTACCCTATCAATAAATGTACAGAAATTGCACAATGCAAAAAAGTTGTAGATGTATTGAACTATCATTAAGTCAAAATATTGTAAAATCAGGAGCATCTGTAATATTATTATTGTGTTGCATTATAGTTGTATTTTTGTAATTATTAACCCATAAACGGTCCAAATGTATATATACGTTTTTTTCAGCATTTGAAAGTACAGTGGACTCCCGGTTAACGATATTTTTTCATTCCAGAGTATGTTCAGGTGCCAGTACTGACTGAATTGTTCCCATAAGGAATATTGTGAAGTAGATTAGTCATTTCAGACCCCCAAACATACACGTACAAACGCACTTACATAAATACACTTGCATAATTGGTCGCTTTGGGGAGGTGATCGTTATGCGGGGGTCCACTGTACAGTGGTCCCTCAATAATTGTCCGGCCTGAAAGTCGTCCATTTCGGAAATAGTCCTGTTTTTTCGTCAAAATATTGGCTCGGAAATGGTCCGGTAACTCGCTAATAGTCCTTCGTCCCGGACGCGTACTCACGGTCTGAGCGGCCTCGAGCCGCCTCGGCCTTTCCTTCCCAGCCAGTGTGCCATTGTTTACCAGTGAGCTACAGTCCCTCACGTGCTCCAGCAAAATATTTCATAATATTTCATTTATTTTAGTGCTTGCAAGTTATTTAAGTGCTAAATAAGCTACCATGGCTCCAAAGAAAGCTCCTAGTGCCAAGCCTTTGGTAAAGAAGGTGAGAAATATGATTGAATTTAGAAAAACATCATTGAACAATATGATAGTGGCGTACATGTGGGCGAACTGGCCAGGATGTATAAACAAATCCCGTACAACCATATCTTCCATCATGGCCAAGAAAAAGGAAATCAAGGAAGCTGTTGTTGCAAAGGGGGTAAATATGCTGACAAAAATGAGATCACCAGTACTCGAAGATGTTGAGAAGTTATTATTGGTGTGGATAAATGAGAAACAATTAGCAGGAGACAGTCTTATGACGTCGCTTATTTGTGAAAAGGCTAGGCAGTTGCATGATGATTTGGTAAAGAAATTGCCTGCAACTAGTGATGATGTGAGTGAATTTAAGGCCAGCAAAGGCTGGTTTGAGAGATTTAAGAACCGTACTGGCATACACAGTGTGGTAAGGCATGGTGAGGCTGCCAGTTCGGACCACAAGGCAGCTGAAAAATATGTGCATGAATTCCAGGACTACATAGAGGCTGAAGGACTGAAACCTGAACAAGTGTTCAATTGTGACGAAACAGGCCTCTTTTGGAAGAAAATGCCAAAGAGGACCTTCATTACACAAAAGGAAAGGCAATGCCAGGACACAAGCCTATGAAAGACAGGCTGACTCTAATGTTCTGTGCTAATGCTAGTGGGGATTTCAAAGTGAAGCCATTACTAGTGTACCATTCTGAAAATCCCAGAGTGTTCAGGAAAAAACAATGTTATGAAGAGTGAATTGTGTGTGTTTTGGAAATCTAATAGTAAGGTATGGGTCACGAGGGAAATTTTCGTCGAGTGGTTCAATGAAGTGTTTGGCCCTAGTGTGAAGGAGTATCTCCTGGAAAAGAAATTGGATCTCAAGTGCCTGCTAGTAATGGATAATGCACCTGCTCATCCTCCAAACTTGGATGACCTAATTCTGAAGGAGTTTGGGTTCATCACAGTAAAGTTCTTGCCCCCGAATACCACTCCTCTCCTCCAGCCCATGGACCAGCAGATCATTGCAAACTTTAAAAAACTCTACACCAAAGCAATGTTTGAAAGGTGCTTGAATGTGACCTCAGAAACTCACTCGACCCTACGAGATTTTTGGAAAGAACATTTCAGTATTCTCCTTATAGGTAAGGCTTGGGAGGGAGTGACTACCAGGACTTTGAACTCTGCTTGGAGAAAATTGTGGACAGATTGTGTCCACAAGAGGGATTTTGAAGGGTTTGGGGCTGACGCTGATAAGCCTATGTCAGTTGTTAAATCCATTGTGGCACTGGGGACTTCCATGGGGTTGGATGTGAGTTTGGAGGATGTGGAAGAGTTGGTGGAGGACCACAACGAAGAGCAAACCCCACCGAGGAGCTGCAAGAGCTTCAGCAGGAACAGCAACAGAGGGCAGCTCTGAATCTTGCTGCAGAGGAGGAGGAAGAGAGATGGAGGAAGGTGCCTTCTTCAGAAATTAAGGAGATTTTTGAAATGTGGGTAGGATGGAAAGATTTATGGAGAAACATCACCCAGAGAAGGATGTTGCAAGCCATATCGGCAACTTGTACAGTGACAGAATTTTGGGCCCATTTTAGGGAAGTTTTAAAGAGACGCCAGAAACAGAGCTCTCTGGACAGTTTTTTGCGAAAACGGGAAACTCCAGTGACTCAAGGTGGTCCTAGTGGCATTAAGAAACAGAGAAGAGAAGTAACCCCAGAAAAGCAATTGTTACCCGAGGTGTTGATGGAAGGGGATTCCCCTTCCAAACAGTAATTCATCCAATCAGTCTCATTCTCCAGTCTTCCATACACTAAGAAGACTCGCCAATAAAGGTAAGTGTTATGCTGTTAATGTTTCATTCATCATTTCCATTGTATGTTTATGTACTACATCTATATTTCATGTAAAAAATTTTTTGTTTTAATACTTCTGGGTGTCAGGAACGGATTAATTGAATTTACATTATTTCTTATGGGGGAAATTGATTCGTAAATTGTCCATTTCGATAATAGTCCCACTTCCAGGAATGGATTATGGACGATTATTGAGGGACCACTGTATGTAAAAAAAGTAGATTTTTTTTTTTGTACATTTGAAAATATGTAAAAAAACTTTGATCTACTTTTGTAGCGCTACACATGTGAACGTAGCTCTGCTTGGACCGTTTACGGGTTTAATATTAAGGCAAGAGACATTTAATATCAGCTTTCTTACTATTAATGTTTTTAATGCACAAGCCATATCCCACTGACATGTTTGACGCTAAGCAGGTTAAACACCCCATCACACTGTACTCCCCATCTCCAAGACTTGAATCTGGCTGACCGGTTCCACCGGACCCCTTCACAAACCTGACTTCTGTGACGGCAGACTTGTACTTGCAGGTACCACCGCAACAAGACGCACTCAACAGTGGGTGCACCAGTGCGAGTACTGCAGCAAGAGCTACAAGTGGAAGGGGGAACTAAGGACACACGTCCAGCGCAACCACATGGAGCACAAGGAGCGCTACCAGTGCTCTCTCTGCTCCCGCAACTATGCCGACCGCCGCAAGCTGCGCCACCACATGACTGTCAAGCACCAAGTGCTAGACAACTTCAAGAGTTGCCAGGTATGGATTGTAACTTTTACTGTAAATCTAGAGGCGTATATGGGAATTATGCCGTATGATATGGTATAGATCATAGCAATTAGCGTAAAATGTAGAGGTGTATGTGGGCATAGTGCTGCATGTGTCAACCACGGCAGGTGTGCCAAGATCAGTCAGGCCGTCAGCACTGTCCTGCATGATATAAATTCTCACATTACAAGAAACATCTTCAATAATAATAATAATAATAATAATAATCAATAATAATAATGATTTCTGTTGTAATTCATTGTAATTAATAATGGTACAGTAAATTAAATGATTATGACACTGGCCATCTCCCACCAAGGTTGTTTGACCTAAAAAAAGGGAAGAAATACATTCACCATCACTCAGTCCATAACTGTCTTGCCAAAAGTGTGTTGACATTGTACTTCAGATGACCACTACAAGTAACTAGCGATATACACTGCCCTAATTATTATCGCTATTTTTTTTTTTTAAACACAGGTCACATCCCACCAAGGCACGGTGACCCGGCATTTAGTAATTTATACAGAAGGTTACTAACTCTTGGTATTTTAGTCGCCTCTTACGACACACACATGGCTCGCGGAGTAAGAATTCTGTTCCAATTCCTCATGGAGATGAGGAAATTAACAAGTACAAGAACTAGTAAGAAAATAGAAGAAACCCAGAGGGGTGTGTATATATATATGCTTGTACATGCATGTGTAGTGTGACCTAAGTGTAAGTAGAAGTAGCAAGACGTACTTGAAATCTTGCACGTTTATGAGACAGAAAAAAGATGCCAGCAGTCCTACCATCATGTAAAATAATTACAGATTTCTCTTTGACACTCATTTGGTAGGCTGGTAGTACCTCCCTGGGTGGTTGTCTACCAGCCTACTACCGCAGGACGGTAGTACCTCCCTTGGTAGTTGCTGTCTACCATCCTACTACCACAGGACAGTAGTACCTCCTTGGGTGGTTGCTGTCTACCAACCTAATACATATACTTACCTAATATGTACTTACAAACATGTTGGGGACCTGTATTATGTATATTATACACAATACAGAAAATTCTCAATGTGTTTGTAAGTCGTGGACTTAACTGTAAAGTAGGACCCCGTATCCAAAGTAGGTCTTGGAACTTATTCCCTGCTGATACAGGGGATTACTGTATTGTGATTTTTCATTCTTCATTATCTTGTTTGCAGCCTCGGGAGCAGAAGATGGTGGTGACGTATAAGGGTGGGGACGAGGAGATCCCCAGCAGCGGGTATGAGCCACAGGGCACACTGCTGCCTCCTTCAGTCACCTCGCACTCCACCAGCCACCACCTGCAGCAGACAGTCGCCTCTCAACCCCCGGACATGATCCAGCCGTCCATCGTCACCATCCCAGTCTATCACCACCACCCCCACCATCACCACAATCCTCCCCCCCAGCACAGTCTGCACCCCCACCGGGGCATGTTGCAACCCCGCAGCAGCAGCAACAGCAGCTTCATCCTCTCAGCCGGGGCACATACCCTGCACCAGCACCAGCACATCACCACATGCTCAATGAGGTTTTCATGTCCCGATCGAGTGTCCCTTTTACACGGGGAAAAAGTTACTCCCTCATAAAAGCAGATCTGACATACACAAAACCCCCCATAAAAAAGACTAATAGTGATTTAATGAACATTCGCATAATTCCCCCCTATTTTAAAAATATTCAAAAAATACTATGTTTTTTATTTTTTCCCCTGATAAAACCCATCTTAAGCTAAAAAATATCGTAAATTAAATTTAAATCACCTACCATCCGATTTACGACCAATTTCGGTTCAAAAAAACGGTGTAAGTCGAAATGGCATAAGCAAACTTTATATGAATATCAACAAAAAAATTTTTGAATGCTTTATTTTTTTTATTTGGTATTTCGTGTTTTACTTTATTTTTTTATGTTGTTAGTACTGTATTTTATACTGAAAGGTTTAGGAAAAAACCTGTGTACAACACAAACATTTGTTTTTTTCCCGGGAAATTTGGCATAAAAAACACGGTGTAAGTGAGTCGTCGTAAGTCGAGCAGGTCTAAGTCGGAGGGTTTGGTGTATATGTAATTTTTTTTTCAACTAACTGGCCGTATCCTCCCGGGTGATAAAAAAAAAAAAGCAAAAGTTTTTCTTTTAATTTTAGAAAATGTTACGGAAAGGGTGTTCCAAACCCCCGCTCCCCCCCTTTTTAGTCGCCTTTTTAAAACACACATGGTTAGGGAGGCCGAATTTTTTTCCATTCCCCAGGAGAAAAAAAATTTTTATAAGTAAAAAAATCTGGCACTGAATAAGCACATAAATAATTCTGAACTAAATAACGTTTTGAAAGGAATGAATACAAGTTTACCCATCAAAGTTGAATGAGTATGAAGTGCACACTATTGCCCCATTGTAAAGTAAAAACATTGCAATTTGAACCATGGTAAGAAAGGGGCTACTGTCTTACCCCCAAATTTCAGCAGTCTAAATTAGTGCAAGTTAAAATAGTGGGAAATTTGATTTAATCATTTAAAATTTAATGTATTTTTCCCCAAAACCTTTAAATCATACAAAAAATTAACATACGTAATTGAATTTAAAAATTGGGAAAAAGCCCCATTCAAAGTTTCTTATGGGCACTAATTGAGACCTTGCTGCAGCAGCGTGTTACCCTTGTGGCTTAGCGTTTTTTTTTTGTTTATTAAATGGCCCCTTGCTGTATAGTTGTAAAATTTTACTTAATAAACATTAAAAATAAAGAATTAAAGGCAATTTGTCTGCTATTTCAGAAGTCTGTTATAATGAGGTCTTTTATACAAGGTCATTTTTTTTTCTGCTTTTCAGAAGTCTGTAAGCACTCAGTTTTTCCCTGTTTTATTTTCAGAAGTCCTTTTATTTTGGGGTCATTTTTGTTTTTTTCAGAAGTTTTTAAAAATAGGTTGTTATATCAAAGGTCATTTTTTTTCGTATTTCGAATTTGATTAGCTACATAGATTTTTGCCTGCTATTTCAGAAGCCCGTTATTTTGAGGTCATTTTTTGTTATTTCAGAATCTGTTTTTGGGTCTTTTTACATGGGTGTTTAGTGTCTGTGTGGGAGCGGGTTACACCTCATGGATACAAGCCGTGTAAAAAATACCTTGGGCGGAAAAATCTACTTTTCCTGCCACCTTCACCCTTTCTTTGGCATTAACCACACACTTCCTAGCAAAGAATACTCTTTGTGTTTTTTTGAAGATTTAAAAACCCTGTGGGGTTTAACACGAGTATGGAGGCTAATTTTTGCTGCAATGTTGGGATGGACACAACCTCATCAGTAGCCAAAAAAAAAAAATCCCCAAAAAAATTTTAGGGATTAAATTATTTTTCGGGAAAGGGAAACCCTTTTTTCTGATTTGATCCGGAAAATAAAGTTTCTTTTCCCCCTGGCATTATGGAAGTGCAGTGGGGTCTTGTTGAAATATGTCAATTTCTTAGTGCAGTTGTTTTGACTTCGTAGAGTTATTTTTCTGAAAACCCATCCAAAGTCACTAAATAAATAATTATGAAACAAAATCCCGGTTTTTAAAAGTACAGGGGGACCCCCGCATAACGTTACCCCCGAATGGACCAATTTGAAAGGGGTTTTGATGTGTTTTTTTGGGGGTCTAAAATGGACAATCTACTTACAATATTCCTTAGGGATAAATTGGGTCGTACGGACTGAACATATTCTGGAGTAAAAAATACTTTAAACCCCGGGGGCCCACTTTTTAAATAAATACAAGTTAGGGATTTACACTTCATGCTGGGTAATTATCTTAAAGTTTCTGAAGTAATTGCTTTTTCCATCATTAAGTTGAGTCATGTAAGTCAGGAGCCCCTGTAGTGGGGAGGTGGTGGTCCCTTTACAAGGAGCTTGCGAGTTCTGATCGTGAAAAACATACACGACTGCAAACGGATCACGGGAAAAGCCTGAGAGTTTCAGGTCTCACTTGCCGTGGGGTTCAAAACCCCCCCCCCATTTTGGTTTAAATTTTTGCATTCTGGTGATGCTCATAGGAGGAAACAAAATTTTGGATGTTCAAAATAATGATCAAGCGTTGATTGAACTGCAGTCACTTCCTTATAAAGCTCCTCGTGAATTTGATTTATTAAAATATGATTAAAAAAAGTAAATTTCAATTTACCCGCACATGTAGGTAGGTTTACTTTGATACAGGGACAATAAATACAATTATCGTACTAGTAATATGTTAATTTTCAGATGGGGGAAATTATTTACAGAAGTTTTCCCTCAGTCCCCCGCAGGTTTGAACCTGCCCAAACCCCGGGTCAGGTACACAGTACTTTATTTCCTGTAACGTATGGTAAATTACCTAGGATGCCCCCCCCCCCAAAAAATAGAAAAAAATATCAGCATGTTGAAAAAAGGGCCCCCTTTTGTACAGTTCAGAACTTTGAGGGGAAAAAGGCTTCATCAGTCTTATTAAGACATACAAAAATTTTGGGTGAAGCAGTTTTCCCTAAAAAATCCCTGAACAAACACCAGTGGCCCTTTTCCCCTGTTCGTGGGTACACCAGACCCTTTACAAAACCCCGGACAGCCTTTTCCTTAAATTAGTGACGAATTCATTTACGACTGGGTCTTAGGGAAAATAACTTGTCGTTCGTGAGGAGAGGCTGTAATGTCTGTGAAACCCTTTTTATTCGTTTGACTTACTGTACCTTTTTAGTTTTAATTTAAAAACAAAAGCCTCTATAGAAGAGCATTATGAGGCTTAGTACTGTTAAGCTTCTATTAGGCTGCCATAACACATGGAAAAAACCAGGTCAGTAAAGGTCTGCCAAAAACACTGGAAATACCAGTGTCAGTAAAGGCTGCCACAAAACACTGGAAATTTCCAGTGTCGGTATAAGGTCTGCCACAACACATTGGGAAAAACCGTGTCAGTTAAGGTCTGCCATAACAACTGGGGAAAAACCAGTTTAGTAAAGGCTGCCCAAAAACCTGGGGAAATACCAGTGTCTATAAGGCTGCCAAACACACTGGAAAAACCCTGTCAGTTAAGGTTGCCATAACACACTGGAAAAATTCCAGTGTTGATAAGGTCTGCCACAAAATGGAAATACCAGTGAAGTATGGTCTGCCCCAAAAACACTGGAAATACCTGTCAGTATAAGGGTTGCCACAACCACTGGAAATACCCGTGTCATAAAGGTCGCCATAACACACTGGAAAAACCTTCGTATAAGGTCTGCCAAACACATGGAAATACCATGTCATATAAGGGCGCCACAAAAAACACTGGAAATACCAGTGTCAGTACAGTGGACCCCCCCATGATGGCTACTAGCGATTATTTCGCATACCCCTTACTTTAAATTGCAAAAATTTTTTCCCCCACATACCGCTTAAAAAACCCTCTTAACCATTTTGTCTGGACGCCTCACTGTTCCCCCGGTGGCATTGTTTACCAGCCCGCCCCCGCGGGGAAATCCAAGCATACAATCGGGAATTTTTTGTATTTTTCAGTGTTTTCGGTGTTTTTCTGGAAAATAAGTGACCCTGGGCCCAAGAACTTTAGGCCAACCCTACAGAATAAGGGGAGAATTACAATTGAGATGAAGAAAAAGATCATTTATAAGTATGAAAGTGGGGGTGCTGTTCCGAGCTGGCCGGTTGTATAATAAACCCCCAAACAAACCATTGCTATATTGGTGGTACAGCTGTGCTGCTGCTGCACTGCAGCTGCTGCTGCTGCTGCTGTACACCCTTGTTGGGGGCTTATTGGAAAACCAAGACAATTAACCCCGAGGATTTGCCCCCCCAGGATAACCCCAAAAAAGTCAGTGTCATCAAAGATGTCTAATTATTTCCATTGGGGTCCTTTTCTTGTCTCCCCGGATGAACCCAAAAAGTCGACTAACACCCAGGCGAACAGGGAAAATGCCTGGGAATAGTGCTCATATTGGTGAATTTAAAGCCAGCAAAGGTTTGGGTTTTAGAGATTTAAGAATGTAGTGGCATACACAGTGTGATAAGGCTGTTCGGAAAAAAATCCAAACAGGACCTACATTCTCGGGGGAAAAGGGACTCCCAGGACACATGTCTACAGTCATTGTGATCTTCAATAAAGGTAAGTGTCATTTATTTTTCATTTAGAGACTAGACTGCACAATTATACGGCATTCTACTCAAATATTGGCATGTATCCTTTTCTTTGTGTGTGGGAAAATGTATATTTCATGTGGAAAAAATTTTTTTTTTTCATACTTTTGGGGGTTTTGGCACGGTTTTAATTTGATTTCCATTTTTTTCTTATGGGGAAAATTCTTCCCCTTAGCGATTATTTCGCATAAACCAAATTGCCCCTCTTGCAGGGTTTAAAATCTTTAAAACCGGGGGTCCACTGTATAAGGTCGCCATAACACACTGGAAATCCAGGGGTCTTATAAGGTTTTCCATAACACACTGGAAATACCATGTCAGAAAATAAGGTTTGCCACAACACGGGGGAAAATCCCCAGTGAAAGTTAAGGTCGGCCACAACCCACGGGAAAATCCCATGTCAGTAAAGGGTCTGCCATAAACACTGGAAATCCCCGTGTCAGTTTAAAATTTTCCCCGTAACACGGGAAAATTTTTATGATATTTGTAATTATAGGGATGCTCAAACTAGTAGGGGCTTAGACTAAACCCAAAGGGAAAATTTGGGGTTCTGTTTGGATTAAGGGGCCCTTTTAACCCCTCTTTAGGGCACTAAAAAAAATTTTGTTTCAAAACCAAAGCCGGGAAAAGATGACCCCCCCAAAAAATAGTTTTAAACCCTTTCCCTTTTTTGGGATTAAATTGATTGTCTTGCTTTTTCCTTGCCGTATGACCTTTCAAAATTTAGGGGCTCCCCCCCCTTTGTTTTTTTTAAACCCACGGGTTTCGTACCCCTTTCCCCCGGAAAAAAGTGATTTAAAAAAAAGAGAAAGCTTTTTTTTTTAAAATTTGGGCCCCCCTTGAATGCATAATGAAAAAAGGTTTTTTTTTTGGAAATTAGGCCAGAGGGCAAGAAAATTTTTGTCAGAAACTGGGGCTGAAAAAATTTTTTGCAAATGACCTAAATTTTTGGAGATAAATCTTAAAAATTTTGTTCCTTTCTAAACCCAACTGTTTGAAAAATTTTAGCCCCGCACCCCCAATTCCTTTAAAAAAAACTGAAATTCCCCCCTTTTTTTCCCTTTTTAGGGCTACCTCCCTGGGGGCCAAACCTGGTCCCTGATAAATTTTTACGGGTTTTAAAGCAACCCCCCATGAGTGTAATGCTTTAAAGCCCTTAAAATTTACAAAACTTTCCCGGGCCCTGTTTTGGGGCTTAATAATGTTAAAATTAAAATACACAATAATGCTAAAAATAATGATGAAACAAAATTACTGAAGATTCTAAAAATTTTGTAATTAAAGGGTTTACTGAAATCTGACCCATGGGAGGGTTGGGGTTGTCAAATTCTTGGCAGCCGAGCGGCGTGCCCGGGCTTTATTCTGTAGTTTTTTCCCCAGGATCAAAAACCCGGGTTTGGAGCTGCTGAGGTGCCAGAAAAGGGTGTTGATCCAGGATCCCCTGTAAGAGTTATCAAAAGGTGTAAAGATACCATAAGTTTTTGATCAAAGGGCGTAAAGTTACCAGTAAGATTTGATCAAAGGCGTAAAAGATACCATTTAAAGAGTTGACCCGAAGGTGTAAAGATACAGAAAGAGTTATCAAAGGGTCAAATCCATTAAGAGTTGATCGAAGGGGGTCAAGATACCAGAAAGAGTTGATTGAAGGTGTCAAGAAAACCAGTAAATTGATTAAAGGGTGTAAAGATACCAGTAAGATTTGATTGGGGTGTAAAGATACCAGTAAGGTTGATCAAAGGCCCAACCCAACAAGTCATTAAGGGGGCCTCCTTGAAAAAAATACGGGTGGGCCCCATCACAAATTTCCCAGCACATTGGAACCTGTAATGTGCCGGTTTAAAGGGGAGTCTCCCAAAGATCACAAAAGTGGTTTGGTTATAACGCATTTAACCCCCTTTCAATAGACACTGCTATTCTTCCTCATTTTCATCAGTGCTTTCCCTCCCCCTTGTCTGCTGCTGGTTTTAAAAACCTTTGAAAATTTTCTGAGTAAAGGATAATATAAAAATTTAAAAAATTTTGGGCTACCCAAAAATTTGGGGCCCCGGATTACTGAGGGAATGGATAACCTGTTTGCCGGTTTAAATGAGGGCCCGACCTGAAAATTAACCCTCCTTGAACCTTTCTGTTCCCGGCCCCGCATGCCCCCTACTGGTTCAGTGCTCCCCTATCATTAAAATAAAATCTAGAACACAACAACGTACTGAAGTCAAACCCAAAAAAATTCCCGGATGCAACTTGAGTCATTTGCAAATTGAACCAGTTGCATGCAAAGAATTTTTATCACGTATGAGGAATTGCGGCGGGGGATAATTACACGAAAGCAATCCCCAAAAAATTTGGACCTCCTCATATAAAAACGAAAATTTTTTTATATTGAACCTTTAACCCGTAAAAACGGTCCAAGCAGATCTAGTTTTCCCCCGTGTTAAAGGGTACAAAATAGATTTTACGTTTTTTTTTTAAACCATTTTTCCCAAAGTAAAAAAAAAAAAAAGATCTACTTTTTTTAAAATTTCTTTCAAAATTTTAAAAAACCCTTTTATATTCGGTTTGGGGGCCCTTTTTCGGTTTAAATTTCCGAACCCACTTGCAGTGAAAAATTTTCTGGAGGCAGTAAATTTTTTCCCCAAAAGTATCGAAGGGCATTTATGTATAAAAGGGGCCCGGGCAAATGTAACAGAGGGCCCTTATTTAAAAAATGACTTTCCCAGTTTTTCAGGTTTAATTTTTTAACAGGTTAAAATTTGAGGACTAAAGTTTTTTTTTATTGTGTTTAGAAAAGTGTAACTGAACATTTTTATTTCATACCTTAAGGGATGTTTTAAAATTATTTTATATATATATAAATATTATTTTTTATTATATATATATTTTATAATTTAAATTTTATTTTTTTTAATTAAATATTTAAAAAATATAAAATAATTTTAAAAAATAAATTAATATATATAAAAAAATAAAAATTTTTTATAAATTTTAAATTTTAATAAATTTATTTTAAAATATTTTTTAAAAAAATTTTAAAAAATAAATAATAATTTTTTAAAAAATTATATATATTAAAAAAATTATTTTTTAATTTTATTTAATTTTAATATAAAATAATTTTTTTAATTAAAAAATATTTATATTAATTTTTAAAAAAAATATTTAATAAATTATATTAAAAAAATTAAAAACAAAATTAAAAAAAATTATAAAAAATTAAAAAATTAAAATTTAGGGAATTTTTTTTTTAAAAATTATATAATATATATAAATTTTATAAATATTCTTAATATTAAAATTAATTTAAAAATTTTTTAAAAATTTAAAAATTTTAAAATTTTTATAATTTAAATATAAAATTTTTTTCATAATTTAAAAAAATTTTTAATTTTTTTTAAAAAATTTAAAAAAAAATTAAAATTTTAAAAAAATTTTTTTTATAAAAATAAAATTTTATTTTTAATTTTTTTAAAAATTAAATTTTAAAAAATTTTAAAAATAAAAAAATATTTTTTTTTAAAAATTTTTTTTAAAATTTTTAAAATTTTTATTTAAAAACCCCTAAAAATTTTTAATTTTTAAAAGGAAAATAACTTTTATTTAAAATTAAAAAAATTTTCCAAAAACCCACAACCCCCAAATTAAAAAAAAAAATAAATTAAAAATAAAACCCCCCAAAAAACCCCCAAAAAATTTCCCCAAAAATTTTCCCCCCCCCCCCCCCCCCCTTTTTTTTTTAAAAAAAAATTTAAAATTAAAAAAAGGACCTGGGGCCCCGTTGGGTTAAGGCCTGTAACCCCCTTGGTTGTTTTTTTGACCTTTGGGTGTTTAATGGGGGTTTTTTTATAATTTTTCCTTTAATAAAAATGGAATTTTAAAAATTTTAAAAAACCTCCGGGTTTTTTTTTTTGGAAAATTTTTAATTTTTCCCCGTTTCTTTTCCTTTAAAAAAAAAATTTTTGAAAAAAAAAAATTTTCTAGGTTTTTAAAAAAGGAAAAATTTTTTATAGAAAACAAAAATTTCCTTTTTTTGGTTTAAAACAAAAGAGGGAATGGGTAAGATTGAGACAAAACAAGAAAATTAGATTTTTTAAAAAAATATTAAAATTTTAAAACAAAAAAGTTTTTGGGGAAAAAATTTTTCACAGGTTTTAAAAATGGAGTGAAAAATGCAGGTTTACCCCCTAAGTGTTTAAAAATAAAATTAAGGGTTTTAAACCCTTGGAAAGCTTGTTTAAAACCCAGGGAAAAAATTTGCCGGGGGTCGGTTCCCGAAAAAAAGGCACCTAAAAAATGGAATGCCCTGTTTTATGGGAAATGACCCCCCTCCTTTAATTTTTTGGGGCCCCAAAATTTCCCCCCCCTTAAAATCTCTTGAAATTTCCAACACCACCTGACTTTTAAAGGCGTAAATGACTTCCCATTTCATTTTTGCCCCAGGGTCAGCCCTTGGGAAAATCCGTGTTCTTTAAGAACTGCCCCAAGGAAAACCCCCACAAGGCCCTTTTTAAATTTTCCCGTGGAGAGGGGGGCATGGGCAGGGGGGCGTCCCACAGTTTTTTAAAAAACAAAAAAAAAGCCCCCCAAAAACCCCCATAGGGGTCAGTAAAATAATAGGGAAAGAAAAAAGACCGATAGCACAAACATCCCCCTGTAAAAAATTTTTTTGGGAAGGGGTCCTAAAAGCAAGTTTACCACCCATCTAGATACCCATCCTTAACAACCCAGGGCAAAATGGGGTTTTTGAACAGGGCGCCCTGCCCGTCTCAACTACTGGGGGCCCCTATGACAAGGTCTTGGATGCCTAGAAGCAAACCAAAAAGAGATATAAAAACACAAAATTTGCAAAAGCCCTTTTGGGAAATGTGACCATGGTGTAATAGGCACAAAATGCGTGATAAATGAATAAATGGAAAAAATTGGTGATTGAAACTGTAAATTTCTAACCCAAAACGAACAGGGGGGCCCCTTTTGCACCCCCCCTTAAAATTTCCCGGGTTTTAGGGGGCACCCTCCAGGGGGAAAAACCAAAAAGTATGCTTTCCAGGCATTAAACAACCCCCTTCTAATGTCGACCCTTTAAAAAACAAATACCCGGACCCCGGGCTTTTTTCCATTTTTCCCCCTCTCTCCCCTTTTTTCCCCTCATTTCCCACCCCCCAGGAGTTCTCCCCTGCCCCGTCTACAAACCCCTTTTCCCCAAAAACCAAAGTTTTCCCCTTTTCCCGCTGCTTCCCTTAAATTCCCCCCCCCCCAAACCCCCCCACCACAACCAAAAACCCCCCCCTTCCACCTCCTTACCCATTACCCCAAAAACTTTCCGTTTAAACCCCCTTTTCCCCTGGAAACTCCCTTTACCACTTTAAAACCTATTTCCCGGGAAACCCAAATCCCCTGCCCTTTCCAAAAAGTAAACCACTGACCCCCAAACCCTTTGAAAGTCATAAAAATAGGAAAACCCAAAAGGAAACAAGTCACTGACCTTTTTTTTGGGGTTTCCCCCGGTTTTCCCCCTACACATGCTGCTATGTTTTGAAATGAAGTAACTGTATTGTGTTTACCTGAATCAAACTTTTTCCCTGGGACTTCCCCCTTAACCCCCCCCCAGTATTAAATTTGCGTGACAAACCCCCTTAAATAATCTTAAGGTAATTTTAGTTTAACAAAACTTTTTTAAAAAATCAGGGCCCCCTACTGACCGAGCTCCCCCGAGGGAGAGAGGGGCGATGTTGTCTTATTGGAGATCTGGGGTTTATCTGGAGAGAGTTTTCCCGGGGGGCCAAAAGCCCCCCCGGGCCCCGGGCCCGTGACCAGGCCCCTTAGGTCAGTGTCCCCGGGTCGACCCACCCAGTCGACTAAACCCAAAGGGACCCATTTTACTGATGGGGAAAAATAGACAAAAAGGGGGGAAAAAAAAACACGCCAATGTTTCCCACTCGGTGGGATGAACCCCCGGCCCCCCACCCGTGTGAAGCGAGAGCGGCAACCACCAGGCCACCAGAGTGCTTTCTGCCTCGAAGTTCCCCCAACAATGGGAGGTAAGACACATGGGGGAAGAGTTAGGCAACTTTATTCTGATTTCGGAAAAAAGTTGCCTAACTCTTGCCCATGTGTCTTACCATCCTGTCGGTATACTATTTTGACATTCGTCGCTCAACGAATTGGCCATTATAGTTACATTACACAATAGTCTCCCTTTGACCCACACAATGGTGTTGCCATTGTTAACTCCAACATAAAATACGAATATCTCCCTATTCCATTCACTCACCAACACTGTACTCACCTATTTGTACTCACCTATTTGTGGTTGCAGGGGTCGAATCTTAGCTCCTGGCCCCGCCTCTTCACCAGTTGCTACTGGGTCCTCTCTCTCCCCGCTCCATGAGCTTTATCAGACCTCGTCTTAAAACTGTGTATGGTTCCTGCCTCCACTACATCACTTTCTAGGCTTTTCCACTGCCTGACAACTCTGACTGAAGAAATACTTCCTAATATCTCTCTGACTCATCTGTGTCTTCAACTTCCAATTGTGACCTCTTGTTTCTGTGTCCCCTCCCTGGAACATCCTGTCTTTGTCCACCTTGTCTATTCTGCATAGTATTTTATATATTGTTATCATGTCTCCCCTAACCCTCCTGTCCTCTAGTGTTGCAGTCAGAATACACACTCACCTTTATCACCACCTACACACGACCCAACACTCAACATTCATGACCTCTCCTTAGTCTTCAGCCACACCAACGGTGGCCTGGTGGCTAAAGCTCCCGCTTCACACACGGAGGGCCCGGGTTCGATTCCCGGCGGGTGGAAATTCCGACACGTTTCCTTACACCTGTTGTCCTGTTCACATAGCAGCAAATAGGTACCTGGGTGTTAGTCGACTGGTGTGGGTCGCATCCTGGGGGACAAGATTAAGGACCCCAATGGAAATAAGTTAGACAGTCCTCGATGACGCACTGACTTTCTTGGGTTATCCTGGGTGGCTAACCCTCCGGGGTTAAAAATCCCAACGAAATCTTATCTTATCTTATCTTACTAGCAGGATGCTAGACACCTCGCCTTTCACCACACCAGTAGCAGCCAGCTCGGTACACAATTTTACAAACCTGGCAGTCTTCAAGCTGGCACTGGACAAGCACCTCAAGTCGGTACCTGACCAGCCGGGCTGTGGTTCGTACGTTGGATTGCGTGCAGCCAGCAGCAACGGCCTGGTTGATCAGGCTCTGATCCACCATGAGGCATGGTCACAGACCGGGCCACGGGGGCATTGACCCCTGGAACTCTCTCCAGGTAAACAAACACCTGATTCACCTCGGCCCAGACTTCTACACCTACATCCACCAGGGCCAAGGCAAACCTGACACCATTCTGGCTAACCGAGCAAGCTCCATTTTCAACACTACATCTGGTCCTATTACAGGTTCTAATCACATCCCAGTCATCCTACATACCTCCTCCAATCCTATTCTCATCCCAACCACACCTTTCTCCTACAAGAACGCTAACTAGGAAGCCTTCAAACAACACAGATAATACTAGCCTCACCTATGACAAGACCCATCTCTAACACTGACACTCAACTTGGTCTCATCCAGGACACCATTACACAATCAGCCAACACAGCAATACCAAAGAAAATACACCACTCGATACTTTTTCCAAACCCTCTATCAGAACAAGAAGACTAATTATTTGCTTCCACAACCGCGCGCTACCGTCCACAGGATGGATATGCTCTCGCGCTACCGTCCACAGGATGGATATGCTCTCGCGCTACCGTCCACAGGATGGATATGCTCTCGCGCTACCGTCCACAGGATGGATATGCTCTCGCGCTACCGTCCTCAGGATGGATATGCTCTCGCGCTACCGTCCACAGGATGGATATGCTCTCGCGCTACCGTCCACAGGATGGATATGCTCTCGCGCTACCGTCCACAGGATGGATATGCTCTCGCGCTACCGTCCACAGGATGGATATGCTCTCGCGCTACCGTCCTCAGGATGGATATGCTCTCGCGCTACCGTCCACAGGATGGATATGCTCTCGCGCTACCGTCCACAGGATGGATATGCTCTCGCTCTACCGTCCACAGGATGGATATGCTCTCGCTCTACCGTCCACAGGATGGATATGCTCTCGCTCTACCGTCCACAGGATGGATATGCTCTCGCGCTACCGTCCACAGGATGGATATGCTCTCGCGCTACCGTCCACAGGATGGATATGCTCTCGCTCTACCGTCCACAGGATGGATATGCTCTCGCTCTAACCGTCCACAGGATGGATATGCTCTGCTCTAACCGTCCACAGGATGGATATGCTCTCGCGCTACCGTCCACAGGATGGATATGCTCTCGCGCTACCGTCCACAGGATGGATATGCTCTCGCGCTACCGTCCACAGGATGGATATGCTCTCGCGCTACCGTCCACAGGATGGATATGCTCTCGCGCTACCGTCCACAGGATGGATATGCTCTCGCGCTACCGTCCACAGGATGGATATGCTCTCGCGCTACCGTCCACAGGATGGATATGCTCTCGCGATACCGTCCACAGGATGGATATGCTCTCGCGCTAACCGTCCACAGGATGGATATGCTCTCGCGCTACCGTCCACAGGATGGATATGCTCTCGCGCTACCGTCCACAGGATGGATATGGGGTTTACAAGAAACTAGCCACTTCGGTGGCAAAATCTAATCTTTAGAGCGCACACAGATTTAATCAAATCCGATTACATCTCTCATACCTCAGAAACATCATTCTACACAGCCTAGACCAAGAATGCAACATCCACTGGTCACAGCCATCCTACAAGCATTCACATTGAAAAAACTACAACTAATTTAGTCACTTACCAAATCCCAACTTACCTCATAATTTTGAATTTTTTTAAATTTAAGATTTAATTTAAGTCTGCCCGAAATGCCTAGCCATGCTAGGTGTTCTAGTGGTACACTCTGTAATGCCTAGCCAGCTAGGTGTTCTAGGGGGTACCTGTGAAAATTATTATTTTCTACATGAAACCCCCAAACAAAAACCAAAAATCTTAAACCACTTGAAAAACTTTAGAGAATAAACTTTAAAGCGCATTAAGACCCCAAATCCTTCGGGAACTTCATTAAAAAATCAGAGGCACTGCCCATCAAAAAATTTTCAAACATCCCCCACAACATCACAATCACGGGACCCGCAGGCAGAAATTTAAACATTTTCCAAACTCTGGGAACACCTTTCATTTTTAACCCCCCTCACCCAACACTATTCAACACGTACAACACACAGAACACTAACACACACAAACACCGACATCATATCCACCTGGACTCTCACCTTCACACAGGAATCGACACCCTTTTACCAACACAGCAAAGCCTCCTCAGACACCTTCCCCCCGAACTCCTGTCCCTCTGGCCAAAACCAAACTCAAAACCCCCTTCCCCAACTCCATCACTGCCTAACAAACATTCTCAATGTTCCCCGTTTCTAGATATACTTCCTTCCCTCTTCAAAGCGCTACTGCACCTCCTTCCAAAAACCCAAATAAAACCCACCTGACCCTAGAAACTATCCCCCTTCAGCCTCCCGAAACTCAATAACCTTCCCTTTTTCCTCAATTTTTCCTCACTGATGGCCAGTTTGGCTTCAGAACACACAGACCACACAGGATGCCTTTAACACTTTCTCACTAAATCCACAAAAACACAAAAAAAAGAAACAGACTCCGGGTTCAAAAGACGTCGAGAAAAGCTTTGACACGCCTGGCCCCAAGGCTAAAATACAAACCTGCACAAACTTTAACCTGCCCCTCACACTCGAAACTCCTCTGCAACTTCCTAGAGGGCCGTACCTTAAAAAAAATTCCAAGGCTGTTACTCGACTACTTCACACAAAAAAGCTGGAGTCCCCCCAGGATCTTCCTCTCTCCTACCCTCTACCCCTCAAGGAAGGTTCCTTGATGTTGGTGAGGGGCTCTTGTTTTTAGGGAAATTGGGATTGTGCCCAGTTCCCCCGAATTAAGCCTGAACCCTTCCACATTCCCCCCCCCCCACCTGTATAATCCTCCGGTTTAGCGCTTCCCCCTTATTATAATAATAAAATCCTACCCTCACATTTTAAAACACAACGACATTCCAAACCTGATACCACAACTCCACACACTACCTATCAGACGACTTTACACAACTTATCACTCACTCCAAAAGATACACACAAAAAATGAATCGACAGGATAACCTGGGAAAAAAAATGGGGGAAAAAAAAGTTAAGAAACATGTGTAACATCTGGTACTTTATTGTAGATTTTCACCATCATGCCCTTTATCAAAGATTCTAGGACATAATTAAAGACAGTAAACATAACAAAAATGAGGTAACCCCCCCTCAACCTTGGAGTTAGTGTTCACAGCACGGGGGAGAAATCTGGAAAAAGGAAAAGACTGGGGGTATATGGGCGTCAGGGGGATATCACCATCAGCTTCTCAAAGTACTGGGAAAGATCATAAAAGAACGAACTAAACCCCTACTAGACACTTGAAACAAAATCACTCCAATGATGTAAATTTTGGGTTTTCGATCAAACCGCTCCCTCAAGACGCACTAACTTAATTCAAAACTACACCATATAAACCAAAACCAGGGGAAAAGACACCCTTACCAAAGAGTTAAAAAGCTTTTGACAAGTGGCACAACGGCTTAAAGTTTAATTTCTTTTTCCAATTTCCCCCCCCTCGGATATCTCAAACAAAATCTTAACTTCCAGAGGGAAGGACTTTGAGGATAAAGTTCCAAGGATGTTTTTTCTCACCCTTTTCCCACTCATGCTTGATTCCACAGGGCTCAATCCTTCCCCCACCCTCAACAGTACTACACCTGGGGTTTCCCGGAGAGAGTTCCGGGGGTCAACCCCCCCGCGGCCCGGTCTTGACCAGGCCTCCTGGGGGGGATCAGAGCCGATAAACCGGGCTTTCTGCTGGCTCACGAAAAACCAACTACGACCCAGCCCGGCTGATCAGGAACTGATTTTGGGTGCTTTCCAGTCCATTGAAACTCCAGGGGTTTTTTTTTAATCCCCCTTATGTGTGCTGGGGGGCATTTGAACATCTCGGGCCCCTGACACTTATTGTTGGTCTCTTAACGTGCTAGTGACACCCCCTTTTCTTTGGGGGGATGGTGCATCGTCTGCCAAAGTCTTTTGTTTTCGAATGAGGATTTTCGTGTCAATTTGGGTACTAGTCCCATAGATTTTCCAGGTGTATTAATCAGTATCTCTCCCTCCGCGTTCCAGGGAATACAGGTTTGGGAACCCTCAAGCGCCCCCAGAAATTGAGGTTTTTTATCTCCTTATGCCGCCGTGAAAGTTTCTCTTAATTTTCTAGGTGGGCAATTTCATCTGCCTTGAAATCTGTTAGGTGCACTTTCCGCCTAAAAAGAACAAGGACCTGAAGAGGTCATCATGGCTTGGCCCCCTATTTTGAAGGTTCTCATTATCCACCTGTCTTTTTTCAGCAGATGCGATTGAACAAGTTATGGTCCTTGAAGGTGGATCCTCCGACAGATCACCCCAGGTCTTTGACGTTGGTGTTTTCGCCTATTTTGTGGCCAAATTTTTTTGTACTCTGATGAAGTTTAATTTCCTCATGTTTACCATATCTGAGTAATTGAAATTTCTCATCGTTGAACTTCATATTGTTTTTCGCACCCACTAAAAGATTTGTTGAGTCCGCCTGGAGCCTTGCAGTGTCTAAATGGAAGACACTGTCATGCAATTGGGGTGTATCTGAAAAGGAAACACGGTGTTTGGGGCGAATCCTTGCTATTGGGAATGAGGATAGGAACAAGAGGGGAGCGATACTGCCTTGGGAAAAAGAGCTTTTCACCGTACTCCCCTCGGACTTTATTTCTTTGACTACTACTCCTGTGTTCGTTGTGAGGAAATTATAGACCATCGACCGACTTTTCCTGTTTTTTCCTTTTACACGCATTTTGTGGCCTAAAACGCCATGGTCACACTTGTCAAGGCTTTTGCAAAGTCGTATATTTACATCTCATTTTTTTTTGTTTTTCTGTGCTTTTAGGCCTTGTTGTATGATCCAATATTTTTGAGCGACAGGACGACCTTTTTTCTAAACCCATTTGCCCGGGGTTGTGTAACTGAAGGGTTCTAAGGGGTGGTAAACTTGCTTCTTGGACCCTTTCAAAGTTTTTTATGTTTGGATGTTAGTGCTAGGGTCTTATTCTTTGCTGTTGCTTTACTCCCCCCTTTGTGGAGTGGGCAAATTTCTTTGTTTTAGAAACTGGGGGGACGACCCCCCGTGTCCACTCCCTCTCCATAGGAGGGAAAAAGGGCTCGTGATAGGGCTTCTTTGCGTTCTTGATGAACACGAGTTCCATGAGTCTGGCCCGGGGGCAGAGTGCAGGGGCTGTCATTTATCGCCTTTCGAAGTCTTTTGGCTCAGGATAACATCGGATGGGCCCTTGGGTTAATAAAATTTGTGGCTCTCTCAAAAAAAATTTCTTTTGATTTTTCGACTCTCAGTCTGGTTAGCGGCTTGGTAAAAACGAGTAATTTTGGGGCTTAGTAGCCACTCATTTCCTTGCTGTCATCTTTTAGGACCCATCTTGTTTAAGTGGGGGGCCCAATACTGGACGTTGTTTCTCGATTTATTTGGCATGGGAAAAAATCTTGGGTTTCTTTCGTTTTTCTTTTAGGCTTTTAGTTCTTCCCCCAAATGACATGCCAATGAATTCCAACACCAGTTTGACTCCACCTCACTCTTGCGTACGGAGACATCACTCAACCGCCACCCACGGACAAATAACCCACACCCCAGAACACAAGACGAAGTAGACCAATAACACACGGGAACAGAAAGGGAAAATTAAAACAACCCGCAAAATCCAAATCACAACTTCCACACGGGAAACGCGAACCACCACCTCCAGTAGTACTCAGGATAGCTGACACCCACACAAACATCCCTGTCCCGCGGACAACCAACGCTTAGGGGTTAACTAACTAAAACCCTCAATACACAACACATCAACCAGAAGCACGCCATTGCAACCAAGGCCCTGCCGGGGCTATCCAAACTATGGCATGCCTCCACACAAACAAAACTACATCTATACAAAGCCCTCATTCATCCACTAATAACGTATTGCTCACTAGCCTTCTCCCTAGCGGCTGTGACAAACCGATTAAAACTACAATGCATCCAGAACAAAGCTGTGGAAAATACTGTATATATTTTCCAGAAATTCAGTATTTATATGTAAATAGATGGCCATACTGTATTTAATAATATTTTATGTCAAGAAAACGAAAGCCTGCATCGGGGCAGGAGACTCGCCTCTTGGTTTTAAATTTGGAAAACAACGTTAGTGTAATGGGAAGGAATTTTCGTGCTCAGGGGTTTTAAAGGGGCTGACACCTCTCAAATAGGGGGGAAAATTTGTTGACATGCTTTCCTGCATAATTTGAGAAAACAACATGGCAAGAAAGCCTCCAGGAACCCAATAACTCTCAGATTTGTGTATAATTCTGGCCATTTTTTCATAAATTTATTAGGGGGTTTTTTCTGATATGATCAATTTAATATCCAGTCAAATTGGTGAGGATATAAGATAATTTTCCTTCTTTTAGTAAAAGTGAATTTATAAAAAAATTTTTAGTAACAGTCCAAAATTTATAATTTCCAAAATTTTTCCTGGGGTATTTAAATTCATTTAATAATACCAAGCAATTTGTGGATATGACAGTGGAGGTACAAAGGGGGGACATTTTTGCGACCCCTAGGTGTCCCAAATTCCTACTTGCAAAACTGTAAATAAAATTATTTTTGTTCATTTACTTTATGACATAAAAAAAAAATAAATGAAATTTTTCCACAAAATCTACGCGGGTTTCGACATTTGGGCTAGTAATTCCTCACAATGTGTCCATCCACCCCGGCAACACCCTTTTTAAACTTTTCGGAAACTGTTTAGTGACAAACAAACAACAACTCACGAAATCGAATAAACCGATTGAAACAAATCATACCCGGCGGGGATTTGAACCCGGGGTCAGAGAGTCCAAAACTCCAACCATCACTTAGCCCCTAGACCACTACCACAAAAAGATTCGTCCAACATATATTTCTACAAAAAGGAAGGTTAGCATAGCGAGGGTCGGAGTTTTGAGCTCTGACCGGGGGTTCAAATCCCCCCGGGAGGGTTTAGACGACTAAGACCCGACATGACTACCGGCCTCATACTTAGACGAGAAATACGCAGACCAGCACACACACACAACCTCTTCTCTCACACTCCGACCCAATTCCTTTAACAAATAACCCTTCTAAAACAAACTCACTGCCCTTTTAATTTTCACGGGTGGGGCCCTTTAAAAATTTTTGCCCTTGTACCTGGACCCAAAACTTTTTGGGGCCCCCCCCTCTAACCCCCCCCCCTTTCGAAGACCACCGACCTCCTAATCACCATCAGCTCGCTACGGGGTTAAGCCCTGGTCTTTCCCCCATACTAAGAAACCTTCCTCTAACCAACCACTCTTCCCCTATCTCCACTTCCCCTTTTCACCCCTTCTTGAGGCTTACCTAGAATATATCGTTTCGTATCGAAGGACGTGTAGCAGCCCGAGGGCATAGTCAGGGTGGGTTTGGGATTCCCCATTGGAAGTAGGCCCTACCCAAGAGATGGGTTATTTTGCAGCACCGGAAAAATCTTGTAATGTCCTCTGAACCAAGATTCCAGATGTTGCAGGTCTGACAATTTTGTGCAAGAAAGGTAAAAAAAACCCGACAAGTAAAGTTAAGACATTGACTATTGTAGATGAATGGTGACTAGCCCCTATGTGTCCAAAGTGCTGTCCTTTGCTCTACACGTCCCTATCCACTGACGCCTATATAACCGCCAGTCTTCTTCCCTTTTGCTCCAATTTCCCTCCCCCCCACGATGCTGTGAACATAACCCAAAGGGTTGGGGGACTGATACCTCATCTTCTGTTATATTTCCCGTCTTCCAATAATGTCCTAGAATCGTATTGATAAGCCACTGATGGCGAAAGTCACAATAAAGATATCCAGATTTTTTGCACAGTTCTTTAACTTTCAAATTGTCGTATTTTTATATTTTTCTTGCAGAAAAATAAAGAATCGAATCCAATGCTGCAAAACCCATATTACTATTTCAACTACAAAAACGGAAAAGTAAAAGGCAAAATTTGCAACAAGGGGACTTTTTTATTTGGCAACGTTTCGCCCCCCGGGACTTTGTCAAGCTGTTAAAAACATACATGGACACAGGGGGATAATAGGCTCAGAGTGGGTGCAAATACTATGGTAGTAATAGTAGTAGTGAATAAGTTGTTGAGGTGTCAAGAACGAGACACTTATGCAACATAGGGGAATCTTTATTAAAAAACGTTTCGCCACACAGTGCTTCATCATCCAAACAAAGGATAAACTTCAAGAACGGGATTAGAAGGGGGGTAATAAACCCTAAACCCTTTATCGATGGGTCAGTCCATCAATCTTGAATAAATACGGGATATGGGGGGGAACAGCTTATAAAACCGTATGGCAGGAGAGGTGCAGCAGTTGTAGGTGGTGTCACATTTTTCCAATGTGGAAGTAGGTCGTGCCCCCAAGGTCGTGCCCAAGGGCGTGCCCAATCTGCCCAAGGTCTGCCCAAAGGGGGAGGGAAGAGAGGATTGGGGATCTTAAAACGTACTTTTGGGGAAATTCTTCGCTTGCCTAACCCCCTTTTAAAAACTCATTGTACTTTAAAAGGGGCCCCGAAAAATGGGGCCCCCTTTCCCGGGCCCTTTTGTACCTTTGTAAAGTTGAGGGAAAAAAAAAGTTCCCGCACCCATTATGTAAACCTCTGTAATGTTGAGGACAGGCCTGACCCCTTAGTACCTCTGTAAGTTGAGGACAGTCCCTGGAAACCCCTATGTACCTCGTAATGTTGGGTCAGTTCCGGACCCCCTTAGTACCCCTGTAATGTTAGGTACAGTCCCTGGACCCATTATGTACCTCTGTAATGTTGAGGTACATCCCTGGACCCATTATGTACCTCTTTTAAAGTTTAGGTAAGGGCCCTGGACCCCCTTAAAGTACCTCTGAATGTTGAGGTACAGTCCCGGACCCCCCTTATGTACCCCTGTAATGTTAGGTAAGTTCCTGCACCCATTAGCACCCTAATTTGAGGTACAGTCCCTGGACCCATTAGTACCTCTGTAATGTTTATTACAGTCCCGGACCCATTTTACCTCTGTAATGTTTTTGGGACAGTCCCTGGGGCCCCTTAGTCCTCTGTAATGTTAGGGACAGTCCCTGGCCATTTTGTACCTCTGTAATTTGAGGGACAGTTTCCCGCACCCATTAGCCCTCTAATGTTGAGGTAAAGTCCCCGGACCCCTTAGCACCTCTAATGTTAGGTATAGTTTTCCCGGCCCATTAGTACCTCTGAATGTGACTACTGCCCCCCGGATGGGGGCTGGGGTACATAACGATATTAAACTAACTAATCTGGAACTCTGTCAGAAACTGCAAACCACTGGTTAGTATTTTTAAAACTCCAGTAAAAAACACCTTATTAACCCTCCCACCTATCATAAAAAGTAAAATGATACAGGGAAAATTTTCAATATCAGAACAGAGGTAAAATTTTTTCATCAATGTAAATTACTCCAAACTGTATTCATCCAGATGTTAATCACTCCTTTTGTCCAGGAGCCAGGAGCTGAGTCTCGACCCCTGCAACCAAAAAACCCGTATTCACCAAATATAATGTACATGGCAAACCATACCATGGGGGGGGTTTAAAACCCCAAATCGGTCTGGAAATTTTTCCTCTCTGGGCGCGGTTTCAACCCCACTAGTGGTATTTTTACTCCAGTAAACATTACTGATAACCAGGGAAAAAGATTTAAAAATGAAAAAGAACACTGCAAAGGCCTACTGGGCCCATCGAGGCAGGGTTTCCAAGCTCCCATGGCTTTAAACCAATCCCAACCTAGTCAGGTCAGGCACATTCCCCAAAGGAGCACATCTGACCTAGAACACAAGCTGCAGCTCTAACCCCCCTGAAATACCGGATAAATCACCTTTCCTGACAGAAACTGGACCGAAATGACTCTCCAGACTCAACCCCACGTGGGAACTTCCCCCCCAAAATGAAACTGCAGAAAAAACAACCCAGGAAAAAATTTTAGCCTCACCCGCAGATGCAGTCTGGTGGTAACACACTGATGCTTCCAGGTAGTCTGAAGACCCCCTCTCCCTTTTAAAGGGGTTCCCCCCCCTCACACTATGTTACTGTATTGTGTATACCTGGATAAACTTACTGATTATTATTAGAGGTATATCACAGGTAAGGGGTTTTAAATATTGTTATTTTAATGTTTTTTTTAAACTATGAAGACAGTATACAGAGATGGTATGTCTGTGCCGCCATTATCCATGGTTACTGGTATAGTTCTTTCCTGCCATGATCCTTCCTGCCATGATCCTTCCTGCCATGATCCTTCCCGCCATGATCCTTCCTGCCATCATCCTGCCATGATCTTGCCAAGCCCTTTCCCGCCATTCCTTTCCGCCATACTTGCCATAGTCCTTCCTGCCCTGATCCTCCTCATCCTCCATGACCTTCGCCATGATCCTATGCCATGAACCTTTCCCGCCATGATCCTTCCATGTCTTGAAAGTCCTTAGCCATCATCCTTCATGATCTTGCCCAAATCCTTCGTGCCAGATCCTTCCCGCCCTATCCTTCCCCTTTTCCTGCCCTGGATCATACACATTCTTCAAGCCTTTTTCAAATTTGTTGATATAATATATAAATATAATATAATATATAAATATATTATATAATATACACACACCATTTTTCCTTGTACAGGGAAAAAATTATCATTACGGTACAGTGGTACATGACTATGATGGGGCAATTCAACTATGGCAAAAAAGGCGGATAAATCCTGGGGAGATAAATCTTTGGTAGGAAAGTCCTGTGCAAGATCAACCGGGCGGATAAAACCAGGGAGGGTAATCCGTCAAGACAATCCTGGGCAGGGAAAAACCTAGGTAGGGTAATTTCCCGGGCAAAAAATCAAACCGGGCAGGATAAATCCCAGGTAGGGGAAGCCTTTCAAGACAATCCTGGGGAGGATAAATCCTAGGAAAGGGGAAGTCCTTGGGGATCAATCCTGGGCAGGATAAAACCTAGGTAGGGTAAGTCCTGTGCAAGATCAACCCCGGGCAGGAAAATCCAGGGAGGTAAGTCCGTGCAAGATCAATCCTGGGCAGGATAAATCCTAGGTAGGGTAAGTCCTGTGCAAGATCAATCCTGGGCAGGATAAATCCTAGGTAGGGTAAGTCCTGTGCAAGATCAATCCTGGGCAGGATAAATCCTAGGTAGGGGAATTCCTTCAAGATCAAACCTGGGGGGATAAATCCTAGTAGGGGAAGTCCTGTGCAAGAAACAAACCCGGGCAGGATAAATCCAGGTAGGGTAAGTCCTGTGCAAGACAATCCGGGCGGATAAATCCTAGGTAGGGGAAGTCCGTGCAAGATCAATCCCGGGGAGATAAATCCTAGGGAGGGGAAATCCTTGCAAATCAATCCTGGCAGGAAAAAACCTAGTAGGGGAAGCCTTGCAAAGATCAATCCTGGGCAGGATAAATCCTAGGTAGGGTAAGTCCTGTGCAAGATCAATCCTGGGCAGGATAAATCCTAGGTAGGGTAAGTCCTGTGCAAGATCAATCCTGGGCATGATAAACCCTAGTCAGGATAAATCCAGGACAGGGTAAATCCAGGTGAAGATCAATCCTAGGCAGGGTTTAAAAATTACCCTTTAAGCTGACGGGTTTTTACCAATAAAATCCCAAGGAGGGTAAATCCAGGGGAGGAAATTTTTGCATTACCCGGCAGCCATCTGGGATGTCTTAATTTTTTAAAAACTCCCACTCTGAGGGATTTACCCATGTAACCCGACGAAGAGAGGACCCTCTGTTCATGGTGATCTTTAACGGGAGAGGGGACATGATAAAAGGTTAGAAAACATGATAGCAGGGTTTGAAGACTAAACAGGGTTTGAAACATATAGCAGGGTTAGAAACATATAACAGGATTAGAAGACATATATGGGTAGACAATAACAAGATTTGAAGACAATAACAGGGTTAGAAAATATAACAGGGTTAGAAGACATATAACAGGGTTAAAGACTATAGGGTAGACTGAAAAAAGATTAGAAGCATGATAGCAGGGTTAGAAGACAGAAGCAGGGTTAGAAAACATATTAAAAGGATTGAAACATGATAGCAGGATTTGAAGACATGAAGCAATTAGAAGACATGATAGCAGGATTAAAGACATGAAAACGGGTTAGAAGACAGATAACAGATTAAAGACATGAAACAGGATTAGAAGACATAAACAGGATTAAACATGAAACAGATTAAAAAGACATTATAACAGGATTAGAAGACATGATAACAGGATTAGAAGACATGATAACAGGATTAGAAGACATGATAACAGGATTAGAAGACATGATAACAGGATTAGAAGACATGATAACAGGGTAGAAACATAATGGGTAAAAAAACGACATAATTTGGGAAAATCGACATGATATGGGTAAAATCGACATCATTTGGGTAAAAAAGACATATGGGTAAAAAAGACACAAGAGGGAAAAAATGAAGAACATGAAGACAAAGAGACTGAAAGACAGGAAAGACATAAAAAGTTAAAACCTACAATAATTTTCCTTGTTAATAACTCACAATAAACATTCCCAGGGGCACATACACGTCAATTCTCGTTAAATCTATAATTCCCTATTAATTTCCCTTCATCTGCACGTTTCCGTGAAAGCCTCATTTGTTTTAGCTGCAGATATACATTTTTATACAGCATCGGATTCTCCTTAAATTCCCAAAATTTCCCAGTTAATCTTTAGCGTCCCATACGTTTCGCCTGAAAGGCCTGAAATTCTTTATGCAGCCTTCCCCGTGGGTTATTTACAAGGGATAGTACTCACCTGGTATGCCCGGCATGATCAACAACTGTGATGGGCACCCCGTGCACACCCCCCACCGTCCACCGGGCCTCACCTGTAAGGGACCCCTCTTTTATTCATATTTTCCCATTAAAACAATACCAAGTTACCCATTTAAAAAAATAGCGAGTTTTCCCATTAAAACAATAGCAATTTTCCCATTAAAAACAATAGCAGGTTACCCTAAAACAATACCAGCGTTCCCATTTAAAACAATAGCAGTTTACCCATTAAAAAAATAGCAAGTTACCCCCTTAAAAAAAATACAGATTACCCATTAAAACAATAGCAGGGTTTCCCATTAAAACAAAGCAAGTTACCCATTTAAAAAAATACCACATTTCCCATTAAAAAAATAGCAGAGTTACCCATTTAAAAAAATAGCAAGTTACCCATTTAAAACAATAAAGTTACCCATTAAAACAATAGCAAGTTACCCCCTTAAAACAATAGCAGATTTTCCCATTTAAAAAATACAAGTTACCCATTAAAAAAATCGGGTTTCCCTTAAAACAATACCCGCTTACCCATTAAAACAATAGCAGAGTTACCCATTAAAACAATAGCAGAGTTACCCATTAAAACAATAGCAGAGTTACCCATTAAAACAATAGCAGAGTTACCCATTAAAACAAAGCAGAGTTTTCCCTTTAAAAAAATAGCGAGTTACCCATTAAAACAATAGCAATTACCCCTTTTAAAAAAAGCAAGTTTACCCATTAAAACAATCCCCCGTTTCCCATTAAAAAAAAATAGCAAGTTACCCCTTTAAAAAAATACCAGGGTTAAACCCCTTAAACAATAGCAGAGTTCCCATAAAACAAAACCAGCGTTACCCCATTAAAAAAAATACAAGTTACCCATTAAAAAAATACAGAGTTACCTATTAAAAGCAATACAGATTACCCATTTTAAAAACAATAACAAAGTTACCCATTAAAAACAATAGCAAAGTTACCCATTAAAAACAATAGCAGAGTTACCCATTAAAAACAATAGCAGAGTTACCCATTAAAAAAAAATAGCAAGTTACCCATTAAAAACAATCAAGTTACCCATGTCCCGGTGTCGATTTATTACCCTCATTATAAATCACATGACATCTGTGGGAATAATAGCTGTATTATACTGGTATAATATACGGAGAAAAAAACTACAACTATAAATACTACTGACCCATGCCCACCCTCAGGTAGGGTAGGGGGCCCGAGCCCGAGCTTTAGCTCAAAGACTGTCATTCCCTTTGCCCCCCTTGGGGGGGGGATGGGAAACCCAAAAGGCCTAGCTTTGGCTAGCCTGGGACAGTTGGGCCCCAAAAATGAGGGGTACTTGTCCTCCTCCCATGGGGGACTTTGTCTCACACTTTCCCCAAAAAGGGGGGCCAAGGGCCCGGGCCCCAAAAAACCCCTTGGAAAAGGGGCCCGGGGCCCGGGGGAAACCGGCTAATTTTAATAATAATAATAATAATAATGCAGACTGATAAAATACTGCATTATAGTACACAGAGAGAAGAAGACACTACGGACCCTACCAAAATCTTCAAACTTTACTTGAAACTGGGCAACTCCTGAAGTATGGGAAAAGCAAAGTAGTTTCCCCCTTTTAAAATAGGAACAAAAAAAAACACTAAATTGCAGTCAGTGTCACGACGTGTAGAGTATTCAAAGTCATGGAGAAAATTATCAGAGGAGATGGGGGGAGCACCGGAACGGAACAAGATTAAAACACAGATAGCATTGATTCATGGAAAAGGCAAATCCGTTCACAAACCTATGGATTTTATACAAGGGAACGAAGTAAGAAATAAGGGAGGAGTGGGTTGATTGGTTTTTTTTTGGACTGCAAAAAGGGGCCCTTTGCACAGTTCCTCAAAAATTAGACAGAAGCTAAAGGAACAGGGAATATAAAAGGGAAAGGGTACGAATGGATCAAGAAACCTAACAGGGGGCAACAGCGAGTCATGGTCTTGATGAGGTATCACAGGGGGCCTTACAGCAGGGTCCCCCCAGGGGGCATCCTGGGGCCGTGCTAGTCTTGGTATATGTAACAACATGACAAGGGATAACCCCCAGAACTGCCCTTTTCAGATAATTAATTAATGAGGAAAAATTTAAAACAGACTTGGGCCGACAGCTACAAAGAGACCGGACAGGCTGGATCGGGCCAGCAACTGCCTAGAATTTAACCCCGCCAAATCAAAGTCCCCTGAGATTGGAGAAGGGCAAAGAAAACCGTGGACAAGTATAGGCTAGGGGTCCAAAGGCGCAAACCTTACTCAAGGAGAAAAATCTTTGGAGGAGTAAATACCGAGTATAATAACCAAAACGCTGCAGCAATGGGTGCCGGGGAAACCCGAGAAAAGCAATTTCCCTACCTCTGTATGGAATCGTTTTAAGACTTATCACTGTGTATGTCGGGCCCCTACTGGGGTAAAAAAGCACCAGTTTGGAACCCACACCCGGGCCAAGCACGTCAAAAAATTAAGAAAGTCAAAGGTTTGCAACAAGGCAGTTCCAGAGTAAGGGGAATGTCCCTATGAAGAAAGGTTTAAAAGGAAATATCTGACGACACTGGGACATTAGGGTCAAGGGGGACATATAACAACATACAAAATACTGCAGGAATAGACAAGGGGGACAAGACAGGATGCTCCAGGGGTAGAAAAAAAAACAAGGGGGCACAATTGGAAACTGAAGACTCAATGATCAAAGGGGGTTAGGAATATTTCTTTTAGCCACAGATTTTTGGGAAAGGGGAAAAGTCTGGCAATGGTGTAGTGGAGGCAGGAACTATAAATTTTTAAACGAGGTTATATAAAGCTCATGGAGCAGGAGAGGGGGCCCAGTAAGGGCATAAAAAGGGAGGGGCCCGACTGAGTCTCAACCCCCAAATCCCAATTAGGTGATACAAATTTGGGGAATTAGGTTAAATACTATCACAAAATTACTACAGAAGTACACAGGAATGAAACTTTTTTGCATCAAAACAGCACGGATTCAGAACGGGGGAAATTTTGTGTCAAAACCTACTGGGGTTTCTATGACAGGTTGGAAAGGGAATAAGACAAAGAAGAGGGGGGGTACACTGCATTTTTTGGGCTGCAAGAAGGCGTTTGACACAGTTTCCCCCAAGAGATTAGTGCAAAAACTGGAGGCCCCAAACAGGTAACAGGGAAAAGGGACACAATGGAAAGGGAATACTTTTCGGGAAAAACCGATCATGGTACGGGCGAGGTTTTCAAAATGGCACCTGTGACCACGGGGGCCCCCCCCGGGGGCATCCTAACCAGTGCGTTTATGGTATATGTGAACGACTGACGGAGGAAAAAACTCAGAAGGTCTCCTGCAACCTGTGAAGTTAATGAGGGGAATTCAACGGAGGAGGACCAAGCAGGACACAAGGGATCTGGGCGGGTGTGGCCTGGTCTAGAAACTGGCCCAGAGTTCAATCCCACCAAGTGCAAAGTCAAAGATCAAGGGAAGGGGGAAAGAAAACCACACCGGTACAGTTAGGGGGGCAAGACTAAAAAACACTCAAGGAAAAAGATCTTGGGGTGAGTATAACACGAGGCACATCTCCTGAAGTGCACATCAACCAAATAACTGCTGCAGCATATGGGCGCCTAGCAAACCTCAGAACAGCATTCCGACATCTTAGCCAAAGAATCGTTCAAGACTCTGTACACCGTGTACGTTAGGCCCATACTTGAGTATGCAGCACCAGTTTGGAACCCACACCTGGGCAAGCACGTCAAGAAATTAAGAGAAAGTGCAAAGGTTTGCAACAAGACTAGTATTGTGAGGAGAAGAGGTTAAGGAAAATCGACCTGACGACACTGGAGGACAGGAGAGACTGGGAAGACATGATAACGACATATAAAATACTGCGAGGAATTGACAAGGTGGACAGAGACAGGATGTTCCAGAGATGGGACACAGCAACAAGGGGACACAGTTGGAAGTTGAAGACACAGATGAATCACAGGGATGTTAGGAGGTATTTCTTCAGCCACAGAGTAGTCCGGAAGTAGTAGTCTGGAAAGGGAGGTGGTGGAGGTAGGAACCATACATACCTGGAGTTTACCTGGAGAGAGTTCCGGGGGTCAACGCCCCCGCGGCCCGGTCTGTGACCAGGCCTCCTGGTGGATCAGAGCCTGATCAACCAGGCTGTTACTGTTGGCTGCACGCAAACCAACGTACGAGCCACAGCCCGGCTGGTCAGGAACCGACTTTAGGTGCTTGTCCAGTGCCAGCTTGAAGACTGCCAGGGGTCTGTTGGTAATCCCCCTTATGTGTGCTGGGAGGCAGTTGAACAGTCTCGTGCCCCTGACACTTATTGTATGGTCTCTTAACGTGCTAGTGACACCCCTGCTTTTCATTGGGGGGATGGTGCATCGTCTGCCAAGTCTTTTGCTTTCGTTGTGAGTGATTTTCGTGTGCAAGTTCGGTACTAGTCCCTTTAGGATTTTCCAGGTGTATATAATCACGTATCTCTCCCGCCTGCATTCCAGGGAATACAGGTTTAGGAACCTCAAGCACTCCCAGTAATTGAGGTGTTTTATCTCCGTTATGCGCGCCGTGAAAGTTCTCTGTACATTTTCTAGGTCAGCAATTTCACCTGCCTTGAAAGGTGGTGTTAGTGTGCAGCAATATTCCAGCCTAGATAGATAAAGTTCATGGAGCAGGGAGAGTGACCTAGTAGCGACCAGTGAAGAGGCGGGGCTAGAAGCTATGAATCGACCCCTGCAACTACAATTAGGCGAGTACAGGCATAATATACTAGCATGATAGTACACCATCTAGAACTTAAATGCAACCTAAGTTCCTTTAATTTTAGCCTAAAATCATCCCAGTATTCCACAAAGACTCTCGGATGATAAAGAGAGAGCCCATCCATCCTGCCAGGGTTCTGGTACCTACCATATCATCCCTCCAGTCCACTACATCATCATGCCAGGGTTCTGGTACCTACCATATCATTCCTCCAGTCCACTACATCATCCTGCCAGGGTTCTGGTACCTACCATATCATTCCTCCAGTCCACTACATCATCCTGCCAGGGTTCTGGTACCTACCATATCATCCCTCCAGTCCTCTACATCATCCTGCCAGGGTTCTGGTACCTACCATATCATTCCTCCAGTCCACTACATCATCATGCCTTGGTTCTGGTACCTACCATATCATTCCTCCAGTCCACTACATCATCATGCCTTGGTTCTGGTACCTACCATATCATTCCTCCAGTCCACTACATCATCATGCCTTGGTTCTGGAAACCTACCATATATTCCCTCCATCCACTACATCATCCTGCCAGGGTTCTGGTACCTACCATATCATCCCTCCAGTCCACTACATCATCATGCCAGGGTTCTGGTACCTACCATATCATTCCTCCAGTCCACTACATCATCCTGCCAGGGTTCTGGTACCTACCATATCATTCCTCCAGTCCACTACATCATCCTGCCAGGGTTCTGGTACCTACCATATCATCCCTCCAGTCCACTACATCATCCTGCCAGGGTTCTGGTACCTACCATATCATTCCTCCAGTCCACTACATCATCATGCCAGGGTTCTGGTACCTACCATATCATCCCCCAGTCCCACTACATCATCCTCCAGGGTTCTGGTACCTACCATATCATTCCTCCAGTCCACTACATCATCCTGCCAGGGTTCTGGTACCTACCATATCATTCCTCCAGTCCACTACATCATCATGCCTTGGTTCTGGTACCTACCATATCATTCCTCCAGTCCACTACATCATCATGCCTTGGTTCTGGTACCTACCATATCATTCCTCCAGTCCACTACATCATCCTGCCAGGGTTCTGGTACCTACCATAATCATTCCTCCCAGTCCACTACATCATCATGCCTTGGTTCTGGTACCTACCAAAACCCATTCCTCCAGCCCCACTACATCATCATGCCAGGGTTCTGGTACCTCCCATATCATCCCTCCAGCCCAACTACATCATCATGCCAGGTTCTGGTACCTACCATATCATTCCTCCAGTCCATACAATCATCATGCCTTTGGGTTCGGGTACCTACCATATCATTCCTCCAGTCCACTAACATCATCCTCCAGGGTTCTGGTTACCACCATATATTCCTCCAGTCCACTACATCATCATGCCAGGGTTCTGGTACCTACCAAAATCATTCCTCCAGTCCACTACATCATCCTCCAGGGTTCTGGGTACCTACCATATCATCCCTCCAGTCCACTACATCATCATGCCAGGGTTCTGGTACCTACCATATCATTCCTCCAGTCCACTACATCATCATGCCTTGGTTCTGGTACCTACCATATCATTCCTCCAGTCCACTACATCATCCTGCCAGGGTTCTGGTACCTACCATATCATTCCTCCAGTCCACTACATCATCATGCCAGGGTTCTGGTACCTACCATATCATTCCTCCAGTCCACTACATCATCCTGCCAGGGTTCTGGTACCTACCATATCATTCCTCCAGTCCACTACATCATCCTGGAGTCGACGACCATGATCGATGTAATGTGCAAGTTGATCATTGAGGTCGACCCACCAGCGGGAGATGACATCTGGGCTACTGTACGTCTCCGCAGCATCCTGCCAGATGATAAGGATGATAATTATCATTACTACATCCTGGCAGAAGATTATTATGATAATTGTTATTATGATTATCATTATTAAAGTCTAACCTAGATAACAAACTTGCTGCTTGAGTCTGACCTTGAGAACAAGGATGTGAATGGATGCTATATCAGAAAAGTGAATGATCATAGACTCAGGTCTCTCCCCAGCTTCCACCAGGTAACGATTGGCAACGATGGACGTGGAAAGAGAGTTGGCAACAATGTTCTTGTCTGGGTAAGTGGTGCTGTCTACTGGTGATTCGTAGTACCTGGTTAGTACATAACTAAATTAGTATATAAGTATATCTGGAGAGGTTTCGGGGGTGAACGCCCCCGTGGACCGGTCTGTGACCAGGCCTCGTGGTTTAGTTTTTAGTTTAATATGTTTATTATGCACCTCATACCCATCCTGTGGGCGGTAGTCACCACATACCCATCCTGTGGGCGGTAGTCACCACATACCCATCCTGTGGGTGGTAGTCACCACATACCCATCCTGTGGGCGGTAGTCACCCCATACCCATCCTGTGGGCGGTAGTCACCACATACCCATCCTGTGGGGGGTAAATCACCCCATACCCATCCTGTGGCGGTAGTCACCCCATACCCATCCTGTGGGCGGTAGTCACCCCATACCCATCCTGTGGGCGGTAGTCACCACATACCCATCCTGTGGGCGGTAGTCACCACATACCCATCCTGTGGGCGGTAGTCACCCCATACCCCCATCCTGTGGGCGGAAGTCACCCCATACCCATCCTTGGGCGGTAGTCACCACATACCCATCCTGTGGGTGGTAGTCACCCCATACCCATCCTGTGGGCGGTAGTCACCACATACCCTCCGTGGGGGGTAGTCACCCCATACCCATCCTGTGGGCGGTAGTCACCACATACCCATCCTGTGGGCGGGAGTCACCACATACCCATCCTGTGGGCGGTAGTCACCACAAAACCCATCCTGTGGGCGGTAGTCACCCTATACCCATCCTGTGGGCGGTAGTCACCCCATACCCATCCTGTGGCGGTAGTCACCACATACCCATCCTGTGGGTGGTAGTCACCCCATACCCATCCTGTGGGCGGTAGTCACCAACATACCCATCCTGTGGGCGGTAGTCACCCCATAACCCATCCTGGGGGCGGTAGTCACCCCATACCCATCCTGTGGTGGTAGTCACCACATACCCATCCTGTGGGTGGTAGTCACCCCATACCCATCCTGTGGGCGGTAGTCACCCCATACCCCTCCTGTGGGCGGTAGTCACCCCATACCCATCCTGTGGGCGGTAGTCACCACATACCCATCCTGTGGGCGGTAGTCACCCCATACCCATCCTGTGGGCGGTAGTCACCCCCCTACCCATCCTGTGGTGGTATCACCACATACCCATTTCCCGTGGGTGGTAGTCACCCCATACCCATCCTGTGGGCGGTAGTCACCCCATACCCATCCTTGGGCGGGGAGTCACCACATACCCATCCTTGGGTGGTAGTCACCACATACCCATCCTGTGGGTGGTTTGTCACCACATACCCATTCCTGTGGGCGGTAGTCACCACATACCCATCCTGTGGGGGGTAGTCACCACATACCCATCCTGTGGGTGGTAGTCACCACATACCCATCCTGTGGGCGGTAGTCACCACATACCCATCCTGTGGGCGGTTTGTCACCACATACCCATCCTGTGGGCGGGAGTCACCACATACCCATCCTGTGGGCGGTAGTCACCACATACCCAATCCTGTGGGCGGTAGTCACCACAACCCCTCCTGTGGGTGGTAGTCCCACATACCCATCCTGTGGGCGGTAGTCAAACCACATACCCATCCTGTGGGTGGTAGTCACCCATACCCATCCTGTGGGCGGTAGTCACCACATACCCATCCTGTGGGGGGTAGTCACCACAAAACCCATCCTGTGGGCTAGTCACCACATACCCATCCTGTGGGCGGTAGTCACCACATACCCATTCCTGTGGGCGGTTTGTAACCACATACCCATCCTGTGGGGGGTAGTCACCCCATACCCATCCTGTGGGCGGTAGTCACCCCCATACCCATCCGTGGGGGGGTAGTCCCCCACATACCCATCCGTGGGCGGTAGTCACCCCATACCCATCCTGTGGGGGGTAGTCACCCCCTACCCATCCTGTGGGTGGTAGTCACCACATACCCATCCTGTGATTTGGGAGTCACCCCATACCCATCCTTGTTGGGCGGTAGTCACCCCATTTCCCATCCTGTGGGCGGTAGTCACCACATACCCATCCTGTGGGTGATAGTCACCACATACCCATCCTGTGGGTGGTAGTCACCACATACCCATCCTGTGGGCGGTAGTCACCACATACCCATCCTGTGGGCGGTAGTCACCCCATACCCATCCTGTGGGTGGTAGTCACCACATACCCATCCTGTGGGTGGTAGTCACCCCATACCCTCCTGTGGGCGGGAGTCACCACATACCCATCCTGTGGGCGGGAGTCACCCTATACCCATCCTGTGGGCGGTAGTCACCCCATACCCAACCTGTGGGCGGTAGTCACCCCATACCCATCCTGTGGGCGGTAGTCACCACATACCCATCCTGTGGGCGGTAGTCACCACATACCCCCTCCGTGGGCGGTAGTCACCACATTTCCCATCCTGTGGGCGGTAGTCCCCCCACATACCCATCTGTGGGCGGTAGTCCACCACATACCCATCCTGTGGGCGGTAGTCCCCATACCCAATCCTGTGGCGGTAGTCACCACATACCCATCCCGTGGGCGGGGGAGTCAAACCCCATACCCATCCTGTGGGCGGTAGTCACCACATACCCATCCTGTGGGTGGTAGTCACCACATACCCCTCCTGTGGGCGGTAGTCAACCCAATACCCATCCTGTGGGCGGTAGTCACCACATACCCATACTGTGGGCGGTAGTCACCCCATACCCATCCTGTGGGCGGTAGTCACCCCATACCCATCCTGTGGGCGGTAGGGCACCCCATACACATCCTGTGGGCGGTAGTCACCACATACCCATCCTGTGGCGGTAGTCACCACATACCCATCCTGGGGGCGGTAGTCACCACATACCCATCCTGTTTGGGGGGTAGTCACCCCATACCCATCCTGTGGGCGGTAGTCACCCCCTACCCATCCTGTGGGCGGTAGTCACCCCATACCCATCCTGTGGGCGGTAGTCACCACATACCCATCCTATGGGTGGTAGACCCCCATACCCATCCTGTGGGAGGTAGTCCACCACATACCCATCCTGTGGGTGGTAGTCACCCCATACCCATCCTGTGGGCGGTAGTCACCACATACCCATCCTGTGGGGGGTAGTCACCAAAATACCCATCCTGGGCGGTAGTCACCACAACCCATCCTGTGGGCGGTAGTCACCCTATAAACCCCTCCCGTGGGCGGTAGTCACCCCATACCCATCCTGTGGGCGGTAGTCACCCCATACCCATCCTGTGGGCGGTAGTCACCACATACCCATCCTGTGGGTGGTAGTCACCCCCTACCCATCCTGTGGGCGGTAGTCACCACATACCCATCCTGTGGGCGGTAGTCACCACATACCCATCCTGTGGGCGGTAGTCACCACATACCCATCCTGTGGGCGGGAGTCACCCCATACCCATCTGTGGGCGGGAGTCACCCATACCCATCCTGTGGGCGGTAGTCACCACATACCCATCCTGTGGGCGGTAGTCACCCCATACCCATCCTGTGGGCGGTAGTCACCCCCTACCCCATCCTGTGGGTGGTAGTCACCACATACCCTCCTGTGGGTGGTAGTCACCCCATACCCATCCTGTGGGCGGTAGTATCACCCATACCCATCCTGTGGGGGGTAGTCACCACATACCCCCTCCTGTGGGTGGTAGTCACCACATACCCACCTGTGGGTGGTAGTCACCACATACCCATCCTGTGGGCGGTAGTCACCACATACCCATCCTGTGGGCGTAGTCACCACATACCCATTTCCCGTGGGTGGTAGTCACCACATAAACCCCTCCTGTGGGCGGTAGTCACCACATACCCATCCTGTGGGCGGTAGTCAATACATACCTCCTGTGGGCGGTAGTCACCACATACCCATCCTGTGGGCGGTAGTCACCACATACCCATCCTGTGGGCGTAGTCACCACATACCCATCCTGTGGGTGGTAGTCACCACATACCCATCCTGTGGGCGGTAGTCACCACATACCCATCCTGTGGGTGGTAGTCACCACATACCCATCCTGTGGGCGTTAGTCACCACATACCCATCCTGTGGGCGGTAGTCACCACATACCCACCTGTGGGCGGGAGTCACCACATACCCATCCTGTGGGCGTTTGGGCACCCCCTACCCATCCTGTGGGCGGTAGTCACCCCATAAACCCCTCCCCGTGGGCGGTAGTCACCACATACCCATCCTGTGGGCGGTAGTCACCCCATACCCCCTCCTGTGGGCGGTAGTCACCCCATAAAACCCCTCCTGTGGGTGGTAGTCACCACATACCCATCCTGTGGGTGGTAGTCACCCCATACCCATCCTGTGGGCGGTAGTCACCCCATACCCATCCCGTGGGCGGTAGTCACCACATACCCATCCTGTGGGTGGTAGTCACCACATACCCATCCTGTGGATGGTAGTCACCACATACCCATCCTGTGGGTGGTAGTCACCACATACCCATCCTGTGGGTGGTAGTCACCACATACCCATCCTGTGGGCGGTAAGTCCCCCACATACCCATCCTGTGGGTGGTAGTCACCACTACCCAAACCTGGGGCGGTAGTCACCCATAACCCCATCCTGTGGGCGGTAGTCACCCCATACCCATCCTGTGGGTGGTAGTCACCACATCAATCCTTTGGGGGGTAGTCACCCCATACCCATCCTGTGGGCGGTAGTTACCCCATACCCATCCTGTTGGGGGGGTAGTCACCACATACCCATCCTGTGGGGGGTAGTCACCACATACCCATCCTGTGGGTGGTAGTCACCACATACCCATCCTTTTGGGCGGTAGTCACCACATACCCATCCTGTGGCGGTAGTCACCCCATACCCATCCTGTGGGGGGGGTAGGGCACCACATACCCATCCTGGGCGGTAGTCCACCCCATAAACCCCTCCTGTGGGCGGTAGTCACCCCATACCCATCCTGTGGGTGGTAGTCACCACATACCCATCCTGTGGGTGGTAGTCACCCATACCCATCCTGTGGGCGGTAGTCACCCCATAAACCCATCCTGTGGGCGGTAGTCACCCCATAACCCATCCTGTGGGTGGTAGTCACCACATACCCATCCTGTGGGTGGTAGTCACCACATACCCATCCTGTGGCGGTAGTCACCACATACCCATCCTGTGGGTGGTAGTTCACCACATACCCATCCTGTGGGTGTTTGTCACCACATAAACCCCTCCTTGGGCGGTAGTCACCACATACCCATCCTGGGGCGGTAGTCACCACATACCCATCTGTGGGCGGTAGTCACCACATACCCATCCTGTGGGCGGTAGTCACCCATACCCATCCTGTGGGCGGGAGTCCCCCACACCCATCCTGTGGGTGGTAGTCCACCACATACCCATCCTGTGGGCGGTAGTCACCACATACCCTCCTGTGGGTGTAGTTTACCACATACCCATCCTGTGGGCGGTAGTCACCACATACCCATCCTGTGGGCGGTAGTCACCACATACCCATCCTGTGGGCTTAGTCAAACCCCCATACCCATCCTGTGGGCGGTAGTCACCACATACCCATCCTGTGGGCGGTAGTCACCACATACCCATCCTGTGGCGGTAGTCACCCCATACCCATCCTGTGGGCGGTAGTCACCCCATACCCATCCTGTGGGCGGTAGTCACCACATACCCATCCTGTGGGCGGTAGTCACCCCATACCCATCCTGTGGGCGGTAGTCACCCCATACCCATCCTGTGGGTGGTAGTCACCACATACCCATCCTGTGGGTGGTAGTTCACCCCATACCCATCCTGTGGGCGGTAGTCACCCCATACCCATTCCTGTGGGCGGTAGTCACCACATACCCATCCTGTGGGTGGTAGTCACCACATACCCATTTCCCGTGGGTGGTAGTCACCACATACCCATCCTGTGGGCGGTAGTCACCACCATACCCATCCGTGGGCGGTAGTCACCCCATACCCATCCTGTGGGTGGTAGTCACCACATACCCTCCTGTGGGTGGAGTCACCACATAAACCCCTCCTGTGGGCGGTAGTCACCACATACCCATCCTGTGGGCGGTAGTCACCCCATACCCATCCTTTGGCGGTAGTCACCCCATACCCATCCTGTGGGCGGTAGTCACCCCCCTACCCATCCTGTGGGCGGTAGTTTACCACAAACCCATCCTGTGGGCGGTAGTCACCACATACCCATCCTGTGGGCGGTAGTCACCACATACCCACCTGTGGGCGGTAGTCACCACATACCCATCCCGTGGGCGGTAGTCACCACATACCCATCCTGTGGGCGTAGTCACCCCATACCCATCCTGTGGGCGGTAGTCACCACATACCCATCCTGTGGGCGGTAGTCACCACATACCCATCCTGTGGGCGGTAGTCACCACATTCCCATCCTGTGGGTGGTAGTCACCACATACCCATCCTGTGGGGGGTAGTCACCCCATACCCATCCTGTGGGGGGTAGTCACCACATACCCATCCTGTGGCGGTAGTCACCCCATACCCATCCTGTGGGCGGTAGTCACCCCATACCCATCCTGTGGGCGGTAGTCACCCCATACCCATCCTGTGGGCGGTAGTCACCACATACCCATCCTGTGGGCGGTAGTCACCACATACCCCTCCTGTGGGCGGGGGGTCACCACATACCCATCCTGGGGGGCGGTAGTCACCCCATAAACCCCTCCTGGGGGCGGTAGTCACCCCATACCCATCCGTGGGCGGTAGTCAACCCCATACCCATCCCCGTGGGCGGTAGTCACCACATACCCATCCTGTGGGTGGTAGTCACCCCCCATACCCATCCTGTGGGGTAGTCACCACATACCCATCCCGTGGGGGTAGTCACCCCATACCCCATCCTTTGGGCGGTAGTCACCACATACCCATCCTGTGGGCGGTAGTCACCACATACCCATCCTGTGGGCGGTAGTCACCACATACCCATCCTGTGGGCGGTAGTCACCCTATACCCATCCTGTGGGGGGTAGTCACCCCATACCCACCTGTGGGCGGTAGTCCACCACATACCCATCCTGTGGGTGGTAGTCACCCCATACCCATCCTGTGGGCGTTAGTCAAACCCCATACCCATCCTGTGGGCGGTAGTCACCACATACCCATCCTGTGGGCGGTAGTCACCACATACCCATCCTGTGGGCGGTAGTCACCCCATACCCTCCTGTGGGGGGTAGTCACCCATACCCATCCTGTGGGCGGTAGTCCCACATACCCATCCTTGGGGCGGTATCACCCCATACCATCCTTGGGCGGTAGTCCACCCCATACCCATCCTTGGGTGGTAGTCACCACATACCCATCCTGTGGGTGGTAGTCACCCCATACCCATCCTGTGGGCGGTAGTCACCCCATACCCATCCTGTGGGGCGGTAGTCACCCACATACCCATCCTGTGGGTGGTAGTCACCACATACCCATCCTGTGGGTGGTAGTCACCACATACCCATCCTGTGGCGGTAGTCACCACATACCCATCCTGTGGGTGGTAGTCACCACATACCCATCCTGTGGGTGGTAAAATCACCACATACCCATCCTGTGGGCGGTAGTCACCACATACCCCATCCTGTGGGCGGTAGTCACCACATACCCCTCCTGTGGGCGTAGTCACCACATACCCATCCTGTGGGCGGTAGTCACCACATACCCATCCTGGGGCGGTAGTCACCACATACCCATCCTGTGGGTGGTAGTTTACCACATACCCATCCTGTGGGCGGTAGTCACCACATACCCATCCTGTGGGGGGAGTCACCACATACCCATCCTGTGGGCGGTAGTCACCACATATCCATCCTGTGGGGTAGTCACCACATACCCATCCTGTGGGCGGTAGTCACCACATACCCATCCTGTGGGCGGAGTCACCACATACCCATCCTGTGGGCGGTAGTCACCACATACCCATCCTGTGGGCGGTAGTCACCCATACCCATCCTGTGGGCGGTAGTCACCCCATACCCATCCTGTGGGCGGTAGTCACCACATACCCATCCTGTGGGCGGTAGTCACCCCATACCCATCCGTGGGCGGTAGTCACCCCATACCCATCCTGTGGGGGGTAGTCACCACAATACCCATCCTGTGGGTGGTAGTCACCCCATACCCACCTGTGGGCGGTAGTCACCCCATACCCATCCTGTGGGCGGTAGTCCCCCACATACCCATCCTGTGGGTGGTATCACCACATACCCATCCTGTGGGCGGGGAGTCACCACATACCCATTCCTTGGGTGGTAGTCACCACATACCCATCCTGTGGGCGGTAGTCACCACATACCCATCCTGTGGGCGGTAGTCACCACATACCCATCCTGTGGGCGGTAGTCACCACATACCCATCCTGTGGGTGGTAGTCACCACATACCCCTCCTGTGGGCGGTAGTCACCCCATACCCATCCTGTGGGTGGTAGTCACCACATACCCATCCTGTGGGCGGTATTTACCCCATACCCATCCTGTGGGTGGTAGTCACCACATACCCATCCTGTGGGCGGTAAATCACCCCAACCCTTTCCCGTGGGTGGTAGTCACCACATACCCATCCTGTGGGCGGTAGTCACCACATACCCATCCTGTGGGCGGTAGTCACCACATACCCATCCTGTGGGCGGTAGTCCCCCCCATACCCCCTCCTGTGGGCGGGAGTCACCCCATACCCATCCTGTGGGTGGTTAGTCACCACATAAACCCATCCTGTGGGGCGGTAGTCACCCCATACCCATCCTGTGGGTGGTAGTCACCACATTTCCCATCCTGTGGGTGGTAGTCACCACATACCCCTCCTGTGGGCGGTAGTCACCACATACCCATCCTGTGGGGGGTAGTCACCACATACCCATCCTGTGGGCGGTAGTCACCCCAATACCCATCCACTGTGGGCGGTAGTCCACCACATACCCATCCTGTGGGCGGTAGTCCCCCCCCATACCCATCCTGTGGGGGTAGTCCAAAAATCCCATCCTGTGGGCGGTAGTCACCCCATACCCATCCTGTGGGCGGTAGTCACCCCATACCCATCCTGTGGGCGGTAGTCACCACATACCCATCCTGTGGGCGGTAGTCACCCCATACCCATCCTGTGGGCGGTAGTCACCACAAAACCCATCCTGTGGGCGGTAGTCACCAACATACCCATCCTGTGGGCGGTAGTCACCACATACCCATCCGTGGGCGGTAGTCACCACATACCCATCCTGTGGGCGGTAGTCAAAAGATTACAGAGGTACATAATTGGTCCAGGGACTGGACTCCAAAGTTTTGATAGTTGAGCAAGTTACAGATGTAATGAACTCACAATTTACAAAGGTAATGAACTCACAATTTACAAAGGTAATGAACTCACAATTTACAAAGGTAATGAACTCACAATTTACAAAGGTAATGAACTCACAATTTACAAAGGTAAAGAACTCACAATTTACAAAGGTAATGAACTCACAATTTACAAAGGTAATGAACTCACAATTTACAAAGGTAATAATACTGTAAGAATGGTTACTTACGTTTATACATGGCTACAATCATGAACAAATTATAGTGTAATGAGCAATTCACACTTCCACACCCGGTCACAACTGTAGTGAGTTATTGGTGCAAATATTGATTGTTGAGTCACACACACACACACACACACACACACCCCACACACCCCACACACACACACACACACACACACACACACACACACACGTGGACAAGGACAGGATGTTCCAGGGAGGGGACACAGAAACAAGAGGCCACAATTGGAAGTTGAAGACACAAATGAGTCAGAGAGATAGTAGGAAGTATTTCTTCAGTCATAGAGTTGTAAGGCAGTGGAATAGCCTAGAAAATGACGTAGTGGAGGCAGGAACCATACACAGTTTTAAGACGAGGTTTGATAAAGCTCATGGAGCGGGGAGAGAGAGGGTCTAGTAGCAACCGGTGAAGAGGCGGGGCCAGGAGCTAGGACTCGACCCCTGCAACCACAAATAGGTGAGTACAAATAAGTGAGTACGTCAAGAAGTTAGAGAAAGTAGTACAAAGGTTTGCAACAAGGCTAGTCCCAGAGCTCAGGGGAATGTTGTACGAGGAAAGGTTGAAGGGAATCGGACTGACGACACTGGAGGACAGAAGGGTCAGGGGAGACATGATAACGACATACAAGATACTGCGGGGAATAGACAAGGTGGACAGAGATAGGATGTTCCAGAGAGGGGACACAGGGACAAGGGGTCACAACTGGAAGCTCAAAACTCAGACGAGTCACAGGGACGTTAGGAAGTATTTCTTCAGTCATAGTGGAGGCAGGAACCATACATAGTTTTAAGAAGAGGTATGACAAAGCTCAGGAAGCAGATAGGGAGAGGACCCAGTAGCGATCAGTGAAGAGGCGGGGCCAGGAGCTGAGTCTCGGCCCCTGCAACCACAATTAGGTGAGTACAATTAGGTGAGTACACACACACACAACACACACACACACACAACAACACACACACACACACAACACACACACACACACAACACCACAACACACACACACACACACCACACAACACACACACAAACACACGCACAACACACACAACACACACACACACACACACACACACACAACACACACAACACACACACACCCCACACACACAACACACGCGTGCAAAACACACACACACAACACACAACACACACACAACACACACACAACACACACACACACCACACACACACACACACACACACAAAACCCCACACACACACACACACACAAACACACACACACACACACACACACACACACACACACCACACGCACACACACACACACACACACACAAAACACACACACACACAACACACAACACACACACAACACACACACAACACACACCACACACACACACACACACAACACACACATACACACACACACACACCCACAAAAACAACAAAACAACACACAACACACACACACACACACACACACACAACACACACACACACACAAAACACACACACACACACACACACACACACACACACACACACACACACACACACACCCACAACACACACACAACGCACACATGAAATGGGAAAGAAACTAGAAAAACTTAGCATGAGAATGGAAGAGAGGATAGACATGGGAAAACAGGAAGTGGGAGGGGCAAGTCAAAGCAGCAGAGGCCAGGATACAGAGTTTAGAAGAGGGAACTGAAAAATCTGAAACAGCCTAAAGAACAAAAGAACATTTTGGATTGACAACAGAGACTGCTGCCTTAGCCACAAATAAGGAGACTGTAGGGAAAGAAGGAGCAAAACTGCATGTAGAAGCCCAATCAGTGGAGATTTGTAGTAAATGAAAGAGCTAAGCTATATGTGGAGGCCCTAACAGACCACAGCAGAGCCCAGGGAAACCGAGAAGGGAAAATGACAGGCCACTGAGCCCAAGTAAAATAGCTAGTGAAACTGAAGAAAGGAAAGCTGCAATGGAGGAAATCAAATTGAATGAGGGATACACAGGATATGCAGTGGAGAATGAAAGGGTGAGGTCAGTCTTTGTGTATGGGCTCCAGGAAGTTGAAGGGAAATATATGAAGCAAGAAAACAAGGGGAAAAAAAAAAAAAAAATTGAAAGCATCAAAGAAAAGCAAAGAAACGACATAACTCAGCTGGAAAATTTTCGGAGAATAGGGGGGTTTGTAAAAAAAAGAACCCGGCCAGTGGGAAAATGACCTTCAAGGCAGAATCGACTCAGAACAGGATCCTGCAGGAGAAAGCACGATTAAGGACATGACGGCATACAGAAGGTATTCCCACCGTGACAGAACACAAGCAAAAGGCAGAACCCGAGAGAGATGGTACAAAGGCGAAAGGAGGAAAGAGAGGGATGGAGAAGACAGACAGGAATCCCCGACACAGGAGATCAAATACAGCCTCCCTCACAACTTCCTATAGAAGCCTCCCCAAACCCGGTCAACCCCAGTGCAACCAAACACATCTAAACCAAAACACCCATGCCACATCCAATGCCCCCCCCCACTGCTTACAAACTCCACCCCCACAGCAACCACCCATAGTTCCTTCCAGGGCTCCCACTTCCCCAACCCCAATACACCTCCCAGACCAAAATCTTAGAAAAGAAGTTGAAGGTGTGGTATAAAAATGCAGATGGAATAACAAACAAGTTTTTTTTTTATATTTTTTTTTAAAAACACCCATGTACAAAATTAAAAGGTACTTTATATAAAATAATGAAAAAAGACAACATCATAAAACAATTTATAAAAAACAAAACAATCCAGGCAAAAACGACATTTCCTCCTATATACAATTTTTTATAAACATATCACAATATAAAAGGGAAAAAAGTTATAATAAAAAAGGCCAAAAAAAGCTAAAAAATAAAACTAAAAAAATTTTAAAAACCTCAACACAATAATGCACCCAAGCTTAATGACAATCCCCCCATAATACAACCGAAAACAAATTACCCCAGACCTACATAAATCCCCTTTTTAAATAAACCTGTGCTGCAACACAGGGCCCCATCTTTCCCCCCCCCCCCCATTCACACACACACATTGAAAACAAACCCTATCACCAACCTGAATTTAAATGACTTTAAAATTATCCCAATTTAGGATTATTATGAAACATGTCACAAAGGAAACATTATTTACAACCAGAATGGAAACGGGACTCCCAAAATTTACAATACCTTAAATAAAAAAATAATAATAATGGGATAATTACGTAAAAAAACTGATGCTGGGACCTCGTTACAAAAAAAAAAAAAGGCAAAATAACTCAGTTCTTAAAGGAATAGTGAAAGGAAAAACTCTCTCAAAAAAAATTTTCAAATTAAATTGCAAAACCCAAATTTGGCAAGTAAAACCCATAATAGGGAAACCAAAAAAAATATACATGTTTAAAATTTACATTTTTAAAACATTAATACATTTTAAATATTTTTAAAAACTGCTCCTTAAAACCCTTCCCCACCCAAGGGAACAAAGGGGCAAAACTTATCTTGCACAACACTAAACTGGCCAAACACAAGTCCCTCCAACACACCCAACCACATCACTGAAACCCCAAAAAAGGTGAGCCCTTTAAAAATCCCCTAAAAACCCCCCCCCCCTTTTACCAACCCATTTAAACCCCGGGCAGTTAAAGCCCCTTAAAACCCCCAAAAAATTCCTTTTGTTAGTCCTCTATAACCCTCAGAAAAATACCTTCCCCCCCCTTTTTCCCCAAAAATGTCTCTATTGCGACACAAGGTTCATAAAACGTCGCCGCCAAAGCCCTTTCCCCAGCACACCCCCAACCCCCCTTTTCCCCCTCTTTACCCCATAAAACAAATATTATCCCACTAAATTAATGCTAAACCTCTTACCACACCCCCCCAAACACCACCCCATTTCAAGACTAAACGCTCGAATACCGACACCCCTTTTACCCCCCACCCTCACCCCCCAAAACCCCTTACACCATCCATACCCTGATGCACCCCCCAAACCCTTTTCAAAAAAAATGACGACATTTTACGCAGTCCTCCCCCCCACTGCACCCTCCCACACCCCCCCACCCTCAATAACCCCCATCTGGGACCCATCACCCCCGTTGGCAAAATCCCATGCAGGAAAGGGAAACAAACCACACGCCCCTAGGTCGTACCCTTTAAATTTAAAAAAAACTTCGCCATTTTTACACCCCAAAGCATACATGGGGTAGATCCCTTCACCCGGCGCCACTACAGGTCCCTCTAAAAAATTTACACAAATTCCCCCCTTTTATTTTTCCCGGGGTTCCCTGGCTAACATTAAGGCGTGAAACCACAAATCTCGAAATTCCTTCATTTCCCCCCTCCTACCTTTTTCCTCGGGTGAGCATTACCTTACTAGCGACCCCCCTCCATCCCACCTGCCTCATCATTTCCCTCTTAATAAACACACTTTTAAAGGCGTTTTCCCCAAGCCAAAAAACCCAAACCCTCCCCTACATCCCGGGAAATGTTACTCCCCTCCCTTCCAACCATTGAAACCCTAAACCCCCCCAAAAAAAATTTGAAACCCATTCAAGTATACTCGGTTTCCCTTTCCTGTTAACGGCATCACAGCCGAAACAAACCAGATTTTTAACTAAAAGTAATACTTTTAGAAAAATGCACTTGCCAAAGGGGTTTAAAATGGTGGGGTTTTTGCACTTTCCCCAAACCCGTCGTTTGCACCTGTTCCACCCATCCTTTCAATTCCCTAACCCCCCAAAGCACTCAGGTCGCCTCATACATAAACCCCCCGAAAGTTTTTTGGGACCCCCGGGTCCTCCGTTTGCAAACATCAAAATCCCCACCCAAATCTCTCGGGCCCCACCTCCCACCCCCCATGATAAATTGACTTTTCCAGTTTTAAACCTTAAACCCAGTAGTCTCCCCAAAATTGAAAAAAACCCTTCCCCCCCAAAAGCCTAACCGTGTCCCTCACTTCCCCAAAAAAGTGGAAACATCAACATAGCCCACCAAACCAGGCCACGACTTCAGCCACCATCCCCCCCCCCATCCTTAGAACGATCCCCCCCATCCTAAAAGGGATCCTGAACACATGCAAACAATATTTGTGATAAAGGACCCCTGCCGAATACCCCCCCATGTTAAACCCCCCCCCCCCCCACGAACCCCCAAAAAAATTTTTGGCACCCTTACCTTGGGCGTTGAGTACAGCGTTCCACCCACCCCACTTTTCTTCCCCAAAAAACCCCCTGTCGGGGGAAGAATATCCCTCAAACCTTTCTTTCCCCCCCTATAAATAACCCCCCTTGCCAACCCAACGCCACCAACGCCCCTTTTCCCCCTTTTCCATGTCCTCCAGGAACCCCTTGAAAACCCCGTGGCCCACGCCCCATTACCAACCAGGAAACCCCAAACCCTGAGCCCTCAAACACACCCTCCCCACAACACTTTTAAAAAGCCGTTTCCCCCAAAATTTTCGAAAAATAATTTATAATCAGCACAAAGCAACGAAATGGCGGTAAACCCGAAGGGTATTCCGCTGTTTTCCCTTTGGGACCAAAAACCCCCACCCCGTTGCCTGAGATTCTCCCCAAACTTTTTCCTCCTCTTTCCCTGGCATTCATTAACCTTTTCTAGAAACCCCTAAGCAACCCCCCGTCTTACATTTAAAAATTTGCCGGGTAAACCCGGGTCCCGGGTGCCTTACCCCTTTCCCCATGTCCAAAAGGGCTCCCATATTTCCCCCTCCTCAAAGACCCCCCCCAGTGCCCCCCCGATCACTTTCCCCCCCATTTGCCCCGGCACATACTCCCCATACCTTCCCCCCAAACCCCCATCCACCCCAAATACTTTTTTCCCCTTTCCCCCAAACCATCTATCTGCATATTCACTCATCCCCTTGGTGTCCCTTAATACCCGACCCCCTCCAAAAACCCCCCCCAAAATATTACTTCAAACCGGTATCGCAGTCGTTTTGCTGTCAAACCCTTTTGTCCCCCCAGCACAAAAACTGATGGCTTGTCGCCCCAGAGTAAAATTCGTTCCCCCCCCGCCTGTACCCGTACAGCTTCAAAAAATTTTTTCCTGCAAATCCCGAATTCTTCCTTCAACAAGTGTATATCCTCCACCGGGGACACCCCGCCCCAAGCCCCCCCCTCGAAAAAATTCCGTAATCTAGATTCTAATAATTTGACAAAAACCCTACCGCAATTTTATTTTGCGTTTTCCCTCCCTCACATAAAAATTTACGTATTCTTTTAAATTAGCCACACTACCCACCATCCTTAAAAACAAACTTTCCCAGTCCTTCCCGTCCCGGGACAGAGCTGTTCCCAAAATATTGCAAACGCTTCCCCCCCCTCCCCTATCCCCCCCAAAACCCCCGTTTCATTTTTCCCAAAAACTTCCCTGCCTACAAACCAAAGCATCCCATCCCACCTCCACAAAAACTGCCCCATGATCGGAAGCAAAAAACTCAATATTTTAAAAAGACCCCCTAAAACCAAAAACCCCCTGAGAAAAAAAATAAACCCGTCCAAAAAAGCCGCATATCCCCTTCTTATAAACGTAAATTTCCCCCTCCCAAAAAAAACCTCCCCCGAAAAACATCACGTAACTGAAATCTTAAAACACCCCCCCAAACTGTGGAAAAAAAAATCCCCCTCCTCTGGGTTTTTCCCCGTCTGTCCTTAAAAAACACAATTCCAAATCCCCCCCCCCAATTTTCCCCCAAGACGGTAACGTGCGTGGTAATAAACACCCTTTCCCCCACAAAACCAAACTTCACTTTCACGTCACTTTCTGCTGGGGGATACACACACAAAAAACCCCCACTCTCTCTCCCCCTCCCCCATCCTTCCCCACGTAAATTCCCCTCCCCCCCTCCCCCCCCCCTTTTTCCCATGCAATACAAAAAGGGCCCCCCTCCCGATCAACACCCCCACTCCCCTTTTAAAAAAGCCCCAGACGGCAACACATAAGCCCGATACCCCCGGCAACCACTAATTCAAAGAAACCCAAAATTAAAATTGTGCCCTGCACCCAAAACTACTTCCCCCCTTGTACCTAATTTAAAAAAAACCCGAACACTCCCCCTTTTAAAACCACACAAAAGAAACCCTTAATATTTAATTTGTTTCAAAACCTGAGGGGCCCGTTTTTAAAAATTTTCCTTTCCCCCCCCTCAGTCAAAATTCTTCCCCCCTTTTGTCCCCTTCCCCTGGACTGTGCCTTTGCCACAGACTTTCCCCCCTCCTTCCCAACCCTCCCCCCCCCCCTTTCGGGTTTTGGCCCTCTCGCAGAGTCACTCCCGGGGACCCTAAAACCCCCTGTCTTTTTTTTCCCCGCCCTTTTCCCCCGGGGTCAGAACATCGTCCGAATCTGACCTTTCTGCCCTTTTCCTTTTTAGCTCCCTCATTTTCCCTATCGGATCCCCGGGAGCCAGCACAATGGACTTCCAAACCCTACCAAACCCCTTAAAACTGCCTCCATGGCCCCCTTTCCCTGGACCCGGGACTGCCCACCACAGGTGCCAAAAAGATCCTCCCCCTTCCCCCCACAAAACCTTCTGCCCTGCCCCAGGGGCTTGTTCGCTGTAAAATCTCCCCCCACCCTAGAAAATGTAACATAGCCTTTTTTCACCGTCTCCCCAAATCCCCTCAATAGCCTTTCCCCTGCCTTTCTCCCTCCTGACCCCCCACTTGACAACTGTACTTTTTGATGGGGGAGGTGATTCAGGGTCACCACTTCTTCCGATTCCCCAGGAAAGGACCACCACCCCCTTCCCTCCACAAAGCACCCGCCCCCCCTCCTTGCAAAACCCCTTTTTTTCCCTTTTGGCATCGGGGGCTCATTGGGAGGTGCCCCCGCCCCTTTCCGGGCCCGGACCACTGTTGATGGGGCCCGGGATTCATGGATCACCCCCCTTTTTCCAAAATTTCCCCTGGAGGACCACTTCCCCTTCACCCCCCCCATGCACCCCAAAGGGCCCCCCTCCTTGCCCCCTTCTTCCTTAGGGATCGGGGGCTCATGTGCAGGTGCTCCGGGCCCCCTTTCCGGCCCAGGAGCCAATACTCCGCTTTTCCACAGTCGCCGCCAAAATGGCAAATTCCCCCCACACATTTGGGAAATACGGGCCCCTGCCCTCATTTCCCCAACCATTACCCCGGGGTTTTTTTAAAATCTTCGAGATATACAACAGGGTATAGGATGGGCCCAAGCGTTTACTTGAGGTTAAAAGAACCCCCCAGGAAATCCTGTTTTAAGGGACCCCTTTAACCCCCTTTTTCCAGGTTGGGCCAGATGTACAAATTTCCCCTAACGTTTAAAAAAAAAATTTTTAATAAACTACCTCATCAGCCCAAAAGGCAAAGTTGCGGAGCTTAACCCACAATAATGTCTGATACATCCAAACAACTTGACCCTCCCTGCCGTTTTTACATTTAAAGCGACAACCTGGTAACGATCCCAAAACCCAAAACCCCCCCCTATACTTGGGGCAGTTAGGGACTTTTAAAAAAATTCTAAATAAACCGTTCATTCCACTCCATATAAAACCCGCCCCTGATGCCATATGTCTCACGATAATTTTTGGGCCCAAAAACACTCGACTGACGTAGGGGTTAAAGCCCCACTAATAATTCAATGCCCAAGGTTTAAACACTCTCCCGGGCGGAAAACCTGGCCCAAGTCGTTGACTGATTAACTCGCTGGAAAACAGAAAAGGGGTTTCAAAGCCCCGACCACACTCCCACCTCATCCAGGCAAACGAATGCACCAAAAACCTCCTCGACCCCCTGGGGTCAGGGGTTTCTGAGGAGCGTCAGGCAAGGGGGCCCCAGGCCCAAAAGCGATGCAGAAAAATGCTAACAAACAAGTATAGGAAGGGGGCGAAAGAATCAAGGAGACATCCCCCGACAAAATAACACCACAAAAAAAAATTTACCAAAAAAAAACAGATTCAATCTTTCCATCCGGATATCAAATCCTCAGGAAAGACAGAGGGAGGAGAAGGGGAGGAGGAGTTTGCATGTCATTAAAAACCAGTGGGGGGTTGGGGAAAATGGAAGGAAATGGATGGCACGGGCAAAAGGGACTACTTAGTAGGAACAATCCAGTCTGAGGGAATAAGGTGATAATTGCAGTAATGTACAACCCACCACAGAACTGCAGGGGGCCCAAGAGAAGAATACGATGAGAGCAACAGAGCAATGGTCGACCACACTAGCCGAGGTGGCCGGGGAGAGACACATGGGGGGACCCAAAGTTACTAGTTATGGGTGATTTCATCACAAGGAGATTGACTGGGAAAACCTGGAGCCCCATGGGGGTCCCGAAACAGGGGAGAGCCAGATGATGGATGTGGTACTGGAAAACTCATGCATCAACATGTTAGAGACCCCACCAGAGAGCGAGGAGAGGATGAACCAGCAAGACTGGACCTTGTATTCACCTTGAGTAGTTCTGACATCGAGGATATCATGTATGAAAGGCCCCTGGGAGCTAGTGATCATGTGGTTCTGTGCTTCGACTACATAGTTGAGCTCCAAGTGGAGAGAGCAGCAGGAATAGGGGGGGAAAAAACCAAACTTTCTAAAGGGGGAACTATCAGGCTTGAGGAACTTCTTTCAAGACATTCAGTGGGAGAGGGGAAATGACAGGAAAACCAGTACAAGAAATGATGGACTATGTGGCAAAAATGCAGGAGGGCAGTGGAAAAGGTTTGTTCCCAAGGGAAACAGAAATAATTGGGAAGAACAGAACGGTCCTTGGTTCACCCCAAAAGGGGTAGGGAGACAAAAACTAGGTGTACTAGAAAATGGAAAAGGTACAGAGACAGAGAACTCAGGAAAATAAGATTAGGGCCCAAGAGTCAGAAACGAATATGCACAGATAAGAAGGGAGGGGTCCCGTGGCAATACGAAAATGACATTGCATCGAAAGTCAAGGGCTGACCGAAGCTGTTGTACAGCCACATCAGGAGGAAACAAAAAGTCAAGGGGCCAGGTAATCAGACTGAGGAAGGGTGATGGGGAATTCACAAGAAACGACGGGAGGTATGTCAGGAGTCAACACAAGATTTAAAGAAGTATTTACAGAGGAAACCAGTAGGACTCCAGGAAATCAGAGCACGGGGGTGCACCAGCAAGTGCTGGATGAGGTACATATAACCAAGGAGGAGGTGAAGAAGCTGCTATGCGAACTTGACACCTCAAAGGCGGTGGGACCAGACAACATCTCTCCGTGGGTCCTTAAAGAGGGAGCAGAGATATTGTGTGTACCGTTAACAAAGATCTTCAACACATCATTTGAAACTGGGCAACTCCCTGAGGTATGGAAGATGGCAAATGTAGTCCCAATTTTTAAAAAGGGAGACAGACATGAGGCACTAAACTACAGACCTGTATCACTAACGTGTATAGTATGCAAGGTCATGGAGAAGATCATCAGGAGGAGAGTGGTGGAGCACCTGGAAAGAAACAAGTGTATAATTGACAACCAGCATGGTTTCAGGGAGGGAAAATTCTGTGTCACAAACCTATTAGAGTTTTATGACAAGGTGACAGAAGTAAGACAAGAGAGAGAGAGGGGTGGATCGACTGCATTTTTTTGGACTGCAAGAAGGCCTTCGACACAGTTCCTCACAAGAGGTTACTGCAAAAGCTAGAGGATCAGGCACACATAACAGGAAAGGCACTGCAATGGATAAGAGAATACCTTACAGGGAGGCAACAACGAGTCATGGTACGTGATGAGGTGTCAAAGTGGGCGCCTGTGACAAGCGGGGTTCCACAAGGGTCAGTCTTAGGACCTGTGCTGTTCTTGGTATATGTGAATGACATAACGGAAGGGATAGACTCAGAAGTGTCCTTGTTTGCGGACGATGTGAAGTTAATGAGAAGAATCAAATCGGATGAGGATCAGGCAGGATACAAAGAGACTGGACAGGCTACAAGCCTGGTCCAGCAACTGGCTCCTTGAGTTTAACCCTGCCAAATGCAAAGTCATGAAGATTGGGGAAGGGCAAAGAAGACCGCAGACACAATATAGTTTAGATGGCCAAAGTTTGCAAACCTCACTCAAGGAAAAAGATCTGGGGGTGAGTATAACACCGAGCATATCTCCTGAGGCGCACATCAATCAGATAGCTGCTGCAGCATACGGGCGCCTGGCAAACCTACGGATAGCGTTCCGATACCTCAGTAAGGAGTCGTTCAAGACTCTGTATACCATTTACGTCAGGCCCATACTGGAGTATGCAGCACCAGTTTGGAATCCACACCTAGTCAAGCACGTCAAGAAATTAGAGAAAGTGCAAAGGTTTGCAACAAGGACTAGTCCCAGAGCTACGGGGATTGTCCTACGAAGAAAGGTTGAGGGAAATCGGCCTGACGACACTGGAGGCAGGAGGGTCAGGGGAGACATGATAACGACATATAAAATACTGAGCGGAATAGACGAGGTGGACAAAGACGGGATGTTCCAGAGATGGGACACAGACACAAGAGGTCACAATTGGAAGTTGAAGACTCAGATGAATCAAAGGGATGTTAGGAAGTATTTCTTCAGTCATAGAGTAGTCAGGCCGTGGAATAGCCTAGAAAGTGAAGTAGTGGAGGCGGGAACCATACATAGTTTTAAGGCGAGGTATGATAAAGCTCATGGAGCAGGGAGAGAGAGGACCTAGTAGCAATCAGTGAAGAGGCGGGGCCAGGAGCTATGAATCGACCCCTGCAACCACAAATAGGTGAGTACAAATAGGTGAGTACACAGTTCCACACAAGAGATTGGTGCAAAAACTGGAGGACCAAGCAGGGATAACAGGGAAGGCACTACAATGGATCAGGGAATACTTGTCAGGAAGACAGCAGCGAGTCATGGTACGTGGCGAGGTGTCAGAGTGGGCATCTGTGACCAGCGGGGTCCCACAGGGGTCAGTCCTAGGACCAGTGCTGTTTCTGGTATTTGTGAACGACATGACGGAAGGAATAAACTCCGAGGTGTCCCTGTTTGCAGATGACGTGAAGTTGATGAGAAGAGTTCATTCGATCGAAGACCAGGCAGAACTACAAAGGGATCTGGACAGGCTGCAGACCTGGTCCAGCAACTGGCTCCTGGAGTTCAATCCCACCAAGTGCAAAGTCATGAGGATTGGGGAAGGGCAAAGAAGACCGCAGACGGAGTACAGTCTAGGGGGCCAGAGACTACAAACATCACTCAAGGAAAAAGATCTTGGGGTGAGTATAACACCAGGCACATCTCCTGAAGCGCACATCAACCAAATAACTGCTGCAGCATATGGGCGCCTGGCAAACCTCAGAACAGCATTCCGACATCTTAATAAGGAATCGTTCAGGACCCTGTACACCGTGTACGTTAGGCCCATATTGGAGTATGCGGCACCAGTTTGGAACCCACACCTAGCCAAGCACGTGAAGAAACTAGAGAAAGTGCAAAGGTTTGCAACAAGACTAGTCCCAGAGCTAAGAGGTATGTCCTACGAGGAGAGGTTAAGGGAAATCAACCTGACGACACTGGAGGACAGGAGAGATAGGGGGGACATGATAACGACTTACAAAATACTGAGAGGAATTGACAAGGTGGACAAAGACAGGATGTTCCAGAGACTGGACACAGCAACACGGGGACACAGTTGGAAGCTGAAGACACAGATGAATCAAAGGGATGTTAGGAAGTATTTCTTCAGCCACAGAGTAGTCAGTAAGTGGAATAGTTTGGGAAGCGATGTAGTGGAGGCAGGATCCATACATAGCTTTAAGCAGAGGTATGATAAAGCTCATGGTTCAGGGAGAGTGACCAAGTAGCGACCAGTGAAGAGGCGGGGCCAGGAGCTTGGACTCGACCCTGCAATCTCAACTAGGTGAGTACACACACACACACACACACACACACACACACACACACACATGTGGTAATGCTTTATTTACAGCTAGCAAAGTCAGGGTGTGACGCACTCCAGTACATAATGACGCAGGGTGTGACGCACTCCAGTACATAATGACGCAGGGTGTGACGCACTCCAGTACATAATGACGCAGGGTGTGACGCACTCCAGTACATAATGACGCAGGGTGTGACGCACTCCAGTACATAATGACGCAGGGTGTGACAATAGTCCATCTGGCAAAGTTTACATTTCGTTTGGTCTACATCTGGTGGTGGTGATTTAACCTGCCATACGGTAAAGCTCTACACAGGTACATTATAAAGCTCTACAGAGGTACAAATAAAGCTCTACACCATCAATGTACACACGAATAGTAGTCACCTCTGTAGCAAGTAGCCCAAATCGGTCTTGTAGACCTCGAGTTGGTCCATGTTGTGTTGGTCTATGTAGTCCCCGGCCACTTGTTTCACGTTCTCCTTGATCACTTGGAAGTAGTCAATGTCATCACTGGGATTTGTTGGGATTAGGACGTTGATGACCTTGTCGAATATCTGGAAATGGCAGATTTGTTGAGATTAGGACGTTGATGACCTTGTCGAATATCTGGAAATGGCAGATTTGTTGAGATTAGGACGTTGATGACCTTGTGGAATATCTGGAAATAGCAGATTTGTTGAGATTAGGACGTTGATGACCTTGTCGAATATCTGGAAATGGCAGATTTGTTGAGATTAGGACGTTGATGACCTTGTCGAATATCTGGAAATGGCAGATTTGTTGAGATTAGGACGTTGATGACCTTGTCGAATATCTGGAAATGGCAGATTTGTTGAGATTAGGACGTTGATGACCTTGTGGAATATCTGGAAATAACAGATTTGTTGAGATTAGGACGTTGATGACCTTGTCGAATATCTGGAAATGTAGGTATGAGATATGTCCCCAGGATGCCACTCACAACAATCCACTAACACCCAGGTACCTATTTACTGCTAAGACAACAGGTACAGTAAGTGTTACCTGGAGTTTACCTGAAAAAACTTTCGGGGGTCAACGCCCTCGCGGCTCGGTCTGAGACCAGGCCTCATGGTGGATCAGGGTCTGATGAACCAGGCTGTTACTGCTGGCCGCACATAAACTGACGTAGGAGCCACAGCCCAGCTGGTCAAGTACTGACTTTAGGTGCCTGTCTTCAACACTTGTCCAACGTTTGGACGAAGACCTACTTCGACTAGTGGATGGTACCACTATGACCCCGCCTCGTCGTGCTTCACCTCACCTCACTACTTCGACTAGTGGATGGTACCACTATGACCCCGCCTCCTCCTGCTTCACCTCACCTCACTACTTCGACTAGTGGATGGTACCACTATGACCCCGCCTCGTCGTGCTTCACCTCACCTCACTACTTCGACTAGTGGATGGTACCACTATGACCCCGCCTCCTCCTGCTTCACCTCACCTCACTACTTCGACTAGTGGATGGTACCACTATGACCCCGCCTCCTCCTGCTTCACCTCACCTCACTACTTCGACTAGTGGATGGTACCACTATGACCCGCCTCCTCCTGCTTCACCTCACCTCACTACTTCGACTAGTGGATGGTACCACTATGACCCCGCCTCCTCCTGCTTCACCTCACCTCACTACTTCGACTAGTGGATGGTACCACTATGACCCCGCCTCGTCGTGCTTCACCTCACCTCACTACTTCGACTAGTGGATGGTACCACTATGACCCCGCCTCCTCCTGCTTCACCTCACCTCACTACTTCGACTAGTGGATGGTACCACTATGACCCCGCCTCCTCCTGCTTCACCTCACCTCACTACTTCGACTAGTGGATGGTACCACTATGACCCCGCCTCCTCCTGCTTCACCTCACCTCACTACTTCGACTAGTGGATGGTACCACTATGACCCCGCCTCCTCCTGCTTCACCTCACCTCACTACTTCGACTAGTGGATGGTACCACTATGACCCCGCCTCCTCCTGCTTCACCTCACCTCACTACTTCGACTAGTGGATGGTACCACTATGACCCCGCCTCCTCCTGCTTCACCTCACCTCACTACTTCGACTAGTGGATGGTACCACTATGACCCCGCCTCCTCCTGCTTCACCTCACCTCACTACTTCGACTAGTGGATGGTACCACTATGACCCCGCCTCCGCCTGCTTCACCTCACCTCACTACTTCGACTAGTGGATGGTACCACTATGACCCCGCCTCCTCCTGCTTCACCTCACCTCACTACTTCGACTAGTGGATGGTACCACTATGACCCCGCCTCCGCCTGCTTCACCTCACCTGACTACTTCGACTAGTGGATGGTACCACTATGACCCCACCTCCTCCTGCTTCACCTCACCTCACTACTTCGACTAGTGGATGGTACCACTATGACCCCACCTCCTCCTGCTTCACCTCACCTCACTACTTCGACTAGTGGATGGTACCACTATGACCCCGCCTCCTCCTGCTTCACCTCACCTCACTACTTCGACTAGTGGATGGTACCACTATGACCCCGCCTCCTCCTGCTTCACCTCACCTCACTACTTCGACTAGTGGATGGTACCACTATGACCCCGCCTCCTCCTGCTTCACCTCACCTCACTACTTCGACTAGTGGATGGTACCACTATGACCCCGCCTCCTCCTGCTTCACCTCACCTCACTACTTCGACTAGTGGATGGTACCACTATGACCCCGCCTCCTCCTGCTTCACCTCACCTCACTACTTCGACTAGTGGATGGTACCACTATGACCCCGCCTCCTCCTGCTTCACCTCACCTCACTACTTCGACTAGTGGATGGTACCACTATGACCCCGCCTCCTCCTGCTTCACCTCACCTCACTACTTCGACTAGTGGATGGTACCACTATGACCCCGCCTCCTCCTGCTTCACCTCACCTCACTACTTCGACTAGTGGATGGTACCACTATGACCCCGCCTCCTCCTGCTTCACCTCACCTCACTACTTCGACTAGTGGATGGTACCACTATGACCCCGCCTCCTCCTGCTTCACCTCACCTCACTACTTCGACTAGTGGATGGTACCACTATGACCCCGCCTCCGCCTGCTTCACCTCACCTCACTACTTCGACTAGTGGATGGTACCACTATGACCCCGCCTCCTCCTGCTTCACCTCACCTCACTACTTCGACTAGTGGATGGTACCACTATGACCCCGCCTCCGCCTGCTTCACCTCACCTGACTACTTCGACTAGTGGATGGTACCACTATGACCCCACCTCCTCCTGCTTCACCTCACCTCACTACTTCGACTAGTGGATGGTACCACTATGACCCCACCTCCTCCTGCTTCACCTCACCTCACTACTTCGACTAGTGGATGGTACCACTATGACCCGCCTCCTCCTGCTTCACCTCACCTCACTACTTCGACTAGTGGATGGTACCACTATGACCCCGCCTCCTCCTGCTTCACCTCACCTCACTACTTCGACTAGTGGATGGTACCACTATGACCCCGCCTCCTCCTGCTTCACCTCACCTCACTACTTCGACTAGTGGATGGTACCACTATGACCCCGCCTCCTCCTGCTTCACCTCACCTCACTACTTCGACTAGTGGATGGTACCACTATGACCCCGCCTCCTCCTGCTTCACCTCACCTCACTACTTCGACTAGTGGATGGTACCACTATGACCCCGCCTCCTCCTGCTTCACCTCACCTCACTACTTCGACTAGTGGATGGTACCACTATGACCCCGCCTCCGCCTGCTTCACCTCACCTGACTACTTCGACTAGTGGATGGTACCACTATGACCCCGCCTCCGCCTGCTTCACCTCACCTCACTACTTCGACTAGTGGATGGTACCACTATGACCCGCCTCCTCCTGCTTCACCTCACCTGACTACTTCGACTAGTGGATGGTACCACTATGACCCCGCCTCCGCCTGCTTCACCTCACCTCACTACTTCGACTAGTGGATGGTACCACTATGACCCCGCCTCCTCCTGCTTCACCTCACCTCACTACTTCGACTAGTGGATGGTACCACTATGACCCCGCCTCCTCCTGCTTCACCTCACCTGACTACTTCGACTAGTGGATGGTACCACTATGACCCCGCCTCCTCCTGCTTCACCTCACCTGACTACTTCGACTAGTGGATGGTACCACTATGACCCCGCCTCCGCCTGCTTCACCTCACCTCACTACAGTATACAAGCCACGTCTACGACCCTGTGCTGTACTTTCTACAAGATTGATAGACTGAACACATCGACTCCAGGTTGAGGGACTGATTACCTCAACCTCCTCCTCTCCTTACAGCTTTCTGCTTTGCATTGGACTGATGAAGTCACTGTGTGGCGAAATGTTTCCTGAATAAAGGTTCCCATATGCCGCATAAGTGTCTCAATCTTCAACTTGTCGGTTTTCAAAACCATTCATCACCTCTGTAATGTTGAGGTACAGTCCCTGGACCCATTATGTACCTCTGTAATGTTGAGGTACAGTCCCTGGACCCATTATGTACCTCTGTAATGTTGAGGTACAGTCCCTGGACTCATTATGTACCTCTGTAATGTTGAGGTACAGTCCCTGGACTCATTATGTACCTCTGTAATGTTGAGGTACAGTCCCTGGACCCATTATGTACCTCTGTAATGTTGAGGTACAGTCCCTGGACTCATTATGTACCTCTGTAATGTTGAGGTACAGTCCCTGGACTCATTATGTACCTCTGTAATGTTGAGGTACAGTTCCTGGACTCATTATGTACCTCTGTAATGTTGAGGTACAGTCCCTGGACCCATTATGTACCTCTGTAATGTTGAGGTACAGTCCCTGGACTCATTATGTACCTCTGTAATGTTGAGGTACAGTCCCTGGACTCATTATGTACCTCTGTAATGTTGAGGTACAGTTCCTGGACTCATTATGTACCTCTGTAATGTTGAGGTACAGTTCCTGGAGCCATTATGTACCTCTGTAATGTTGAGGTACAGTCCCTGGACCCATTATGTACCTCTGTAATGTTGAGGTACAGTCCCTGGACCCATTATGTACCTCTGTAATGTTGAGGTACAGTCCCTGGACCCATTATGTACCTCTGTAATGTTGAGGTACAGTTCCTGGAGCCAATATGTACCTCTGTAATGTTGAGGTACAGTCCCTGGACCCATTATGTACCTCTGTAATGTTGAGGTACAGTTCCTGGAGCCATTATGTACCTCTGTAATGTAGAGGTACAGTCCCTGGACCCATTATGTACCTTTGTAATGTTGAGGTACAGTCCCTGGACCCATTATGTACCTCTGTAATGTTGAGGTACAGTCCCTGGACCCATTATGTACCTCTGTAATGTAGAGGTACAGTCCCTGGACCCATTATGTGCCTCTGTAATGTTGAGGTACAGTCCCTGGACCCATTATGTACCTCTTTAATGTTGAGGTACAGTCCCTGGACCCATTATGTACCTCTGTAATCTTTTAACTGCCGCCCACAGGATGGGTATGGGGTGACTACCGCCCACAGGATGGGTATGGGGTGACTACCGCCCACAGGATGGGTATGGGGTGACTACCGCCCACAGGATGGGTATGGGGTGACTACCGCCCACAGGATGGGTATGTGGTGACTACCACCCACAGGATGGGTATGTGGTGACTAACGCCCACAGGATGGGTATGGGGTAACTACCGCCCACAGGATGGGTATGGGGTACACAATAAACATATTAAACTAACTGTACCTTTGTAGTTAATTAAATGGTATACCTGGAGGGGGTTTCAGGGGGTCAACGCCCCCTCAGCCCGGTCCGTTGTGTGAGTTTCTGTATAAAACACAGGGGATGGGGGTTCTCTAAGAGGCACGTTAGCTCCCTCTCTTCTAATATGTTATTCTCCCCTATAATCTACTTTATCCATAATTACTATCGTATTTATTTAGTCTGTTTTAGCTAAACGAAGTCCAGGATCTTACCTTAATTCATGGCATAACTTAAATCTTTGAGGATAATTGTGTTTAGAGGTGTGAGAGCAGCTGAGACAGTGAGGACACTGTGAGACTCCAAGTAACAATGTGAAGTTCAACGAGGAGAAATTTCAACTACTACTGTATCAGGTATATGACATATTCTAACCATACAATAGAGCGATAAAGTAATGTGAAGGACCTGGGAGTGATAATGTCAGAGGATCTCAACTCAAAGATGACAACAATGTATCTACCTCATCTGCTAGAAAAATGATAGGATGGATAACGAGAACCTTCAAAACTAGGGACGCCAAGCCCATGATGATTCTCTTCAAATCGCTTGTGCTCTCTAGGCTGGAATATTGCTGTACACTAACTGCCTCCTTCAAGGCTGGCGACTTTACACACCTGGAGAGTGTACAAAGAACTTTCATGGCATAAGCGCGATAAGGCACCTAAACTACTGGGAATAGTTGGAGGTCCTTGACCTGTACTCCCTAGAAAGTAGGCGAGAGAGATACATGATAATATAAACTTGGAAAATCCTAGAGGAACTAGTACCAAACTTGCACACGAAAATTACTCCCAATGAAAGCAAAAGATTCGACAGGAGATGCAACATTCCTCCAGTGAAAAGCAGAGGTGTCACTAGCACGATAAGAGACAACACAGTAAGTGTCAGGGGCCCAAGACTATTCAACTGCCTCCCAGCATACATAAGGGGGATTACCAATAGACCCCTGGTTGTCTTCAAGACCCCTGGTTGTCTTCAAGACCCCTGGCTGTCTTCAAGACCCCTGACTGTCTTCAAGACCCGTGACTGTCTTCAAGACCCCTGGCTGTGTTCAAGACCCCTGACTGTCTTCAAGACCCCTGGCTGTGCTCAAGACCCCTGGTTGTCTTCAAGACCCCTGACTGTCTTCAAGACCCCTGGCTGTGCTCAAGATCCCTGACTGTCTTCAAGACCCCTGGTTGTCTTCAAGACCCCTGACTGTCTTCAAGACCCCTGACTGTCTTCAAGACCCCTGACTGTCTTCAAGACCCCTGACTGTCTTCCAGAAGCCACTGGACAGGCACCTAAAGTCAGTACCTGACCAACCGGGCTGTGCTTCATACATCAGCTTGCATGCAGACAGCAGTAACAACCTGTTTAATCAGACCCTGATCCACCATGAGGCCTGATCACAAACCAAGCCGCGGGGGCGTTGACCACCGAAACCCTCTCCAGGTACCCTCCAGGTACTCTCCAGGTACCCTCCAGGTAACAAGATAAGATAAGATAAGATAAGATTTCGTTCGGATTTTTAACCCCGGAGGGTTAGCCACCCAGGATAACCCAAGAAAGTCAGTGCGTCATCGAGGACTGTCTAACTTATTTCCATTGGGGTCCTTAATCTTGTCCCCCAGGATGCGACCCACACCAGTCGACTAACACCCAGGTACCTATTTGCTGCTAGGTGAACAGGACAACAGGTGTAAGGAAACGTGTCGGAATTTCCACCCGCCGGGAATCGAACCCGGGCCCTCCGTGTGTGAAGCGGGAGCTTTAGCCACCAGTCTGTATCCACAATCCCTGGCCATCGTTGCAAGTGATTCTGAATACACCTACAGACGGCTGATCCCGAGGGAGGGAGGGAGAGATACATGATTATATACACCTGGAAAATCCTAGAGGGACTAGTACCGAACTTGCACACGAAAATCACTCACTACGAAAGCAAAAGACTTGGCAGACGATGCACCATCCCCCCAATGAAAAGCAGGGGTGTCACTAGCACGTTAAGAGACCATACAATAAGTGTCAGGGGCCCGAGACTGTTCAACTGCCTCCCAGCACACATAAGGGGGATTACCAACAGACCCCTGGCAGTCTTCAAGCTGGCACTGGACAAGCACCTAAAGTCAGTTCCTGATCAGCCGGGCTGTGGCTCGTACGTTGGTTTGCGTGCAGCCAGCAGCAACAGCCCGGTTGATCAGGGGCTGATCCACCAGGAGGCCTGGTCACAGACCGGGCCGCGGGGGCGTTGACCCCCGAAACTCTCTCCAGGTAAACTCCAGGTTGAAAAGAGTAGATGATATTGTGTCTGCCGTTTACAGTGTCTGTTGTAGTGACGAAGCTTGGGAAATACTAATTGGCTAAATGGGCCTTGTTGCTGAAGGAATTCACTGCTGCATATAGAGAGGGAACGCAGGAAAAACTCTGTGATATATACTGTTAGCACAACAGTACTAACAGTAAGGGGGAAAACAGTAACATAACAGCGTCGTAAAATGGTAAACAGGACTCGTTAGGAAACACTGACAATAGGGGAACTGACAACGGTAGAAGCAACGGTAACACCTCGCTAATGAACAACGGAAACTCCAACAGGAACAACGGAAACTCTAACGGGTGCCCAACAGAAATTCTAACAGATGCAATGAATATACTAGTAAAACAGATTAGTGATTAAACTAGAAAGATGCAACGGGAAAACCAGAAAAACAGCACCAACAGTACCTTTAAACGGCAACAACGACAACGGAAAAACAACATATAGGTTAATTACCGTCAACAGGAGAAACGGTAACAGCAGTATCAGCAACACTAAAAGAAACCCAACCACCAACAGAACCAACAGTAACAAAAACAGTAGAAGCAACAGGATTTCCATAACAGGAGAAACAGTAAGTGAAACAAAATCTAACACATAACAGAACAGAGGTAACGGTATTAACAACAGAAGCAACAATAACAGAAGCATCAGTAACGGTATAGAAACCCACTGTAGGAACAACAGGAGCAACAGGAGCAACAGGAGTACTCACAGAACTGGTGGACATCAACCCCCTCATGTAGTAAGCAGTGGCCAGTCCTATTGTAGTTTCTGTAAATAATAATAATAATAATAATAATAATAATTATCATAATATTAATAATAATTTGGTGTAGTGGGGCTGGTGAAAGGGCTTTTGATTCGGGGAAGAGGAGTTAGCCTCATCTCCTCTGATCAAACCTAATCTCGTTGACCTGAAGTCTGAGATATCATATATACCTTACCCATGCCATCAATGTTGACATCTTGCTGTCCTAGCTTCTGGGAGTGCTGGGAGGAGGCGATCCCAGCAGCTGGGTGCCCAGCTAGGCGCCCCTGGGAGAGGGCCAGGAGCTGGACGCCAACGAACATAAGGACGGTGTTCTTCATGTCTTCGGGGCAAGATGGCTACTGACCGAGTCTCAGGGTGTAGCGGTGGATATCAGTCACTCTGTTCCCAAGGGCATCCAAGGGCTTCCAAGGGCATGACAGGGTATTTAATGGGTACACAAGGGGGTATCAGTGGTGGGTGCCAAGGGGAGGAGGGTAGGAAAATAAAGATAATCGTTTATCTATTGGGAAAATGTACTCTTAAGAACAGATGTCGTCTTGGTGCGTATATACCAAGGAGTGTGTATATCACAGTTTATATACCCTGAGATGTGTATATCACAGTGTATATATACTGAGAGGTGTATATCACAGTTTATATACACTGAGATGTGTATATCTCTGTGTATATATACTGAGAGGTGTATATCACAGTGTATATATACTGAGAAGTGTATATCACAGTGTATATACACTGAGATGTGTATATCTCTGTGTATATATACTGAGAGGTGTATATCACAGTGTATATATACTGAGAAGTGTATATCACAGTGTATATACACTGAGAAGTGTATATCACAGTGTATATACACTGAGAAGTGTTATCTACAGTGTATATACACTGAGAAGTGTATATCACAGTGTATATACCCTGAGATGTGTATATCTCTCAGTGTATATACCCTGAGATGTGTATATCACAGTGTATATACACTGAGAAGTGTATATCACAGTGTATATACACTGAGAAGTGTATATCACAGTGTATATACACTGAGAAGTGTATATCACAGTGTATATACACTGAGATGTGTATATCACAGTGTATATACACTGAGATGTGTATATCACAGTGTATATACCCTGAGATGTGTATATCTCTCAGTGTATATATACTGAGAAATGTATGTCTCAGTGTATATACCCTGAGATGTGTATATCACAGTGTATATACACTGAGATGTGTATATCACAGTGTATATACCCTGAGATGTGTATATCTCTCAGTGTATATATACTGAGAAATGTATGTCTCAGTGTATATACCCTGAGATGTGTATATCTCTCAGTGATCATACAGTCAGAAGTGTATATCACAGTTTATATACACTGAGAAGTGTATATCAGAGTGTATATACACTGAGAAGTGTATATCACAGTGTATATACACTGAGAAGTGTATATCAGAGTGTATATACACTGAGAAGTGTATATCAGAGTGTATATACACTGAGAAGTGTATATCACAGTGTATATACACTGAGAGGTGTATATCACAGTGTATATACACTGAGAGGTGTATATCTCAGTGTATATACACTGAGAGGTGTATATCACAGTGTATATACACTGAGAGGTGTATATCTCAGTGTATATACACTGAGAGGTGTATATCACAGTGTATATACACTGAGATATGTATATCTCTCGGTGATCATACACTGAGAGGTGTATATCTCAGTGTATATACACTGAGAGGTGTATATCACAGTGTATATACACTGAGATGTGTATATCACAGTGTATATACACTGAGAAGTGTATATCACAGTGTATATACACTGAGAAGTGTATATCACAGTGTATATACACTGAGAAGTGTATATCACAGTGTATATACACTGAGATATGTATATCTCTCGGTGATCATACACTGAGAGGTGTATATCTCAGTGTATATACACTAAGATGTGTATGGTACAGTATATCCCAGGTTCTCTACACACATGCTGCTATGTATGATAATTCTATGTACCTGTATTTGTGTATACCTAAATAAACCTACTTACTTACTTAAACCTAAGTAACCCTCGTCTAGTAGATAGGTACCGCACCTTATTACTAACATCTGAGTCGAGAGGACGCAGATATTATTCACAATGTTTTATATATTACATAGGTAATAAACACCCCAGCAAAAGCATTGTAACCTTCAAAAATAACAGGAAAGGAGAATCCTGGGAAGAGGTTCCAAGTCCATCACCTGAGTTTCTCTCATAACTTAAGTGATTGTATGTTTTCCTAGCGTTAGTTAGGTGTCCCGTAGGTGGATCACTGGTGCCCTCACCTTACATCCCCACCCACACTGTCTTCCCCACCACCCACACTGTCTTCCCCACCACCCACACTGTCTTCCTCACCACCCACACTGTCTTCCCTACCACCCACACTGTCTTCCCCACCACCCACACTGTCTTCCTCACCACCCACACTGTCTTCCCCACACCCACACTGTCTTCCACACCACCCACACTGTCTTCCTACCACCCACACTGTCTTCCCCACCCCCACACTGTCTTCCCCACCACCCACATGTTTCCCTACCACCCACACTGTCTTCCCACTACCCACACTGTCTTCCCCACCACCACACTGTCTTCCCAGCACCCACACTGTCTTCCCCACCACCCACACTGTCTTCCCACCACCCACATGTCTCCCCACCACCCACACTGTCTTCCACACCACCCACACTTTCCCTACCACCCACACTGTCTTCCCCACCACCCACACTGTCTTCCCCACCACCCACACTGTCTTCCCTACCACCCACACTGTCTTCCCCACTACCACACTGTCTTCCCCACCACCACACTGTCTTCCCCACCACCCACACTGTCTTCCCCACCACCCACACTGTCTTCCCCACCACCACACTGTCTTCCCACCACCCACACTGTCTTCCCCACCACCCACACTGTCTTCCCCACCACCCACACTGTCTTCCCCACCACCCACACTGTCTTCCCCACCACCCACACTGTCTTCCCACCACCCACACTGTCTTCCCCACCACCCACACGTCTTCCCCACCACCCACACTGTCTTCCCCACCACCCCACACTGTCTTCCCCACCACCACACTGTCTTCCCCACCACCCACACTGTCTTCCCCACCACCCACACTGTCTTCCCCACCACCACACTGTCTTCCCCACTACCCACTCTGTCTTCCCCACCACACACGTCGTCTTCCCCACCACCACACTGTCTTCCCACTACCCACACTGTCCTCCCCACCACCCACACTGTCTTCCCCACCACCCACACTGTCTTCCCCACCACCCACACTGTCTTCCCCACCACCCACACTGTCTTCCTCACCACCCACACTGTCTTCCCCACCACCCACACTGTCTTCCCCACCACCCACACTGTCTTCCCCACCACCCACACTGTCTTCCCCACCACCCACACTGTCTTCCCCACCACCACACTGTCTTCCCCACTACCCACACTGTCTTCCCCACCACCACACTGTCTTCCCCACCACCACACTGTCTTCCCCACTACCCACACTGTCCTCCCACACACCCACACTGTCTTCCCCACCCCCACACTGTCTTCCCACACCCACACTGTCTTCCCCACCACCCACACTGTCTTCCCCACCACCACACTGTCTTCCCCCACCACCCACACTGTCTTCCCTACCACCACACTGTCTTCCCCACCACCCACACTGTCTTCCCCACCACCCACACTGTCTTCCCCACCACCCACTGTCTTCCCCACCACCCACACTGTCTTCCCCACCACCCACACTGTCTTCCCCACCACCCACACTGTCTTCCCCACCACCCACACTGTCTTCCCCCCACCCAACTGTCTTCCCCACCACCACACTGTCTTCCCCACTACCCACACTGTCCTCCCCACACCCAACACTGTCTTCCCCACCACCACACTGTCTTCCCCAACCACCCACACTGTCTTCCCCACCACCCACACTGTCTTCCCCACACCCACACTGTCTTCCCCTCCACCCACTGTCTTCCCCACCACCCACAACTGTCTTCCACACCACCCACACTGTCTTCCTCACCACCCACACTGTCTTCCCACCACCCACAGTCTTCCCACCCTCACACTGTCTTCCCCACCACCACACTGTCTTCCCCACCACCCACACTGTCTTCCCCACCACCCACACTGTCTTCACCACCACCCACAATGTCTTCCCCACCACCATCTGTCTTCCCCACACCCACACTGTCTTCCCCACCACCCACACTGTCTTCCCCACCACCCACACTGTCTTCCCCACCACCCACACTGTCTTCCCCACCACCCACACTGTCTTCCCCACCACCCACACTGTCTTCCCACCACCCACACTGTCTTCCCCACCACCCACACTGTCTTCCCCACCACCCACACTGTCTTCCCCATCCACCCACTGTCTACCCATCACAAACACTGTCTTCCCACCACCCATCCTGTCTTCCCATCACCCACACTGTCTTTCCCATCACGCACACTGTCTTCCCCATCACCCACACTGTCTTCCCCACCACCCATCCTGTCTTCCCCACCACCCACACTGTCTTCCCCACAACCCACCTGTCTTCCCCACCACCCATGCTGTCTTCCCCACCACCCACACTGTCTTCCCCACCACCCACACTGTCTTCCCCACCCACATGCTGTCTTCCCCACCACCCACACTGTCATCCCATCACCCACACTGTCTTCCCCATCACCCACACTGTCTTCCCCACCACCCATGCTGTCTACCCCACCACCCACACTGTCTTCCCCACCACCATGCTGTCTTCCCCACCACCCACACTGTCATCCCACCACCCAAATGACTTCCCCACAACCATGCTGTCTTCCCCATACACACCACACTGTCTTCCCAAAACCCACACTGTCTTACCCACCACCACCACTGTCTTCCCCACCACCCACACTGTCTTCCCCACCCCCACACTGTCTTCCCCACAACCCAGCTGTCTTCCCCACACCCACACTGTCTTCCCCACCACCCACACTGTCTTCCCCACCACCCATGCTGTCTTCCCCAACCCACACTGTCTTCCCCACCACCACACTGATTCCCCACCACCCACACTGTCTTCCCCACCACCCATTGCTGTCTTCCCCACCACCCACACTGTCTTCCTCCACCAACCACACTGTCTTCCCCACCACCACACTGTCTTCCCCACACCCATGCTGTCTTCCCACCACCCACACTGTCTTCCTCACAACCACACTGTCTTCCCCACCACCCACACTGTCTTCCCCACCACCGACACTGTCTTCCCCACCACCCACACTGTCTTCCCCACCACCCATGCTGTCTTCCCCACACCCACACTGTCTTCCCCACCACCCACACTTTCTTCCCCACCACCCACACTGTCTTCCCCACCACCCACACTGTCTTCCCCACCACCCACGCTGTCTTCCCCACCACCCACACTGTCTTCCCCACCACCCACACTGTCTTCCCCACCACCCACACTTTCTTCCCCCCCACCCACACTCTTCCCCGCCACCCATGCTGTCTTCCCCACCCCCACACTGTCTTCCAATCACCCACACTGTCTTCCCCACCACCCACACTATCTTCCGCACTCCCACACTGTCTTCCCCACCACCCACAGTCTTCCTCATCATCCACTGTCTCCCCACCCCCACACTGTCTTCCTCATCACCCACACTGTCTTCCCCATCACCCGCTGTCTTCCCACCACCCACCTGTCTTCCACACCACCCATGCTGTCTTCCCCACCACCCACCCTGTCTTCCACCACCCACACTGGTCTTCCATACCACCTACACTGTCTTCCCCACCACCCACGCTTCCATCCCCACCACCCACTCTGTGTTTCTACCACCACCCCTGTCTTCCCCACACCACCATGTCTTCCACACATCCCATTCCACCTTCCCCACCACCCACACTTTCTTCCCACCACCCACACTTTCTTCCTCACCACCCACACTGTCTTCCCCACCACCCACTCTACCTTCCCCCACCACCACGGTACCTTCCCACCACCCACGCTAACTTCCCCACCGCCCACGCTACCTTCCCCACCACCCGCACTGTCTTCCCCACCACCCACGCTACCTTCCCCACCACCCACACTGTCTTCCCCACCACCCACACTACCTCTCCACCCCCACACTGTCTTCCCACACACCACGCTACCTTCTCCACCACCCCACTGTCTTCCCCACCACCCACAGTCTTCCCCATCACCCACAGTGTCTTCCCCACCACCCACAGTCTTCCTCACCACCCACAGTGTCTTCCCACCACCCACACTGTCTTCCCTACCTCACCCTGTCTTCCCCACCACCCACAGTCTTCCATACCACCTACACAGTCTTCCCCACCTACCCCAGTCTTCCCCACCCCCCTACCTTCCCACCACCACACTGTCTTCCCCACCACCCACACTGTCTTCCCCACCACCCACACTGTCTTTCCCACCACCCACATGTTTCCCACTACCCACGTCTTCCCCACCACCCACAGTCTTCCCCACCACCCACACATGTCTTCCCCACCACCACACTGTATCCCAACCACCCACTGTCTTCCCTACCACCCACAGTGTTCCCCACCACCCACAGTCTTCCCCACCTTCACAGTCTTCCCACCACCACCACTGTCTTCCCCACACCCACGTACCTTCCCCACCACCCACATTTCCACCCACCCACGTCTTCCCCACACCTACATTGTCTTCCCCACCACCCACACTGTCTTCCCACCACCCACACTGTCTTCCCATCACCCACACTGTCTTCCCCACCACCCACAGTCTTCCCCACCACCCACGTCTTCCCCACCACCCACACTGTCTTCCCCACCACCACGCTACCTTCCCCACCACCCACAGTCTTCCCCACCACCCACACTGTCTTTCCTACCCCACCGTCTTCCCCACCACACCCAGTCTTCCCACTACCCACGTACCTTCCCACACCCCACTGTCTTCCCCACCACCCACACTGTCTTCCCCACCACCACACTGTCTTCCCCACTACCCACGCTACCTTCCACCACCCACACTGTCTTCCCCACCACCCACACTGCCTTCCCCACCACCCACGCTACCTTCCCCACCACCCACGCTACCTTCCCACCACTCACGCTACCTTCCCCACCACCCACGCTACCTTCCCCACACCCACACTGTCTTCCCCACCACCCACATGTCTTCCCCACCACCTATGCTACCTTTCCTCCACCCACGCTACCTTCCCACCACCCACGCTACCTTCCCCACCACCACACTACCTTCCCCACCACCCACGCTACCTTCCCACCACCCGCTACCTTCCCCACCACCAACACTACCTTCCCCACCACCCACGCTACCTTCCCCACCACCCACGCTTACCTTCCCCACCACCCACGCTACCTTCCCCACACCCACGCTACCTTCCCCACCACCCACACTGTCTTCCCCACCACCCACACTGTCTTCCCCACCACACTAGCTACCTTCCCACACCCACGCTACCTTCCCCACCACCCACGCTACCTTCCCCACCACCCACACTACCTTCCCCACCACCCACGCTACCTTCCCCACCACCCACGCTACCTTCCCCACCACCAACACTACCTTCCCCACCACCCACGCTACCTTCCCCACCACCCACGCTACCTTCCCCACCACCACGCTACCTTCCCCACCACCCACGCTACCTTCCCCACCACCCACACTGTCTTCCCCACCACCCACACTGTCTTCCCCACCACCTACGCTACCTTCCCCACCACCCACGCTACCTTCCCCACCACCCACGCTACCTTCCCCACACCCACGCTACCTTCCCCACCACCACACTACCTTCCCACCACCCACGCTACCTTCCCCACCACCAACACTACCTTCCCCACCACCCACGCTACCTTCCCCACCACCCACGCTACCTTCCCCACCACCCACGCTACCTTCCCCACCACCAACACTACCTTCCCCACCACCCACGCTACCTTCCCCACCACCCACACTGTCTTTCCCACCACCCACACTGTCTTCCCCACCACCCCACTGTCTTCCCCACCACCCATGCTACCTTCCCCACCACCCACACGTCTTCCCACCACCCACACTACCTTCCCACCACCCACGCTACCTTCCCCACCACCCACACTACCTTCCCCACCACCACACTACCTTCCCCACCACCCACACTACCTTCCCACCACCCACACTACCTTCCCCACACCCACGCTACCTTCCCACCACCCACACTGTCTTCCCCACCACCCATGCTACCTTCCCCACCACCCACCTACCTTCCCCACCACCCACACTACCTTCCCCACCACCCACGCTACCTTCCCCACCACCCACACTACCTTCCCCACCACCCACACTACCTTCCCCACCACCCACACTACCTTCCCCACCACCCACACTACCTTCCCCACCACCCACGCTACCTTCCCCACCACCCACACTACCTTCCCCACCCCCACGCTACCTTCCCCACACCCCACACTACCTTCCCCACCACCCACACTACCTTCCCCACCACCCACACTACCTTCCCACCACCCACACTACCTTCCCCACCACCCACACTACCTTCCCACCACCCACACTACCTTCCCCACCACCCACACTACCTTCCCCACCACCCACACTACCTTCCCCACCACCCACGCTACCTTCCCCACCACCCACACTACCTTCCCCACCACCCACACTACCTTCCCCACCACCCACACTACCTTCCCCACCACCCACACTACCTTCCCACCACCCACACTACCTTCCCCACCACCCACGCTACCTTCCCCACACTACTCAAGACAGCAAGAGTCACACAATACATCAAACTGAACATTGATATTCAAACATCCTCGAGAAACTCGTGCACAAGATATTATATTCATTTATCACGGCAGAAAACGTACTCAACACCTGCCAATCTAGATTCAGGAAAAACAAAAGCACAAACGACGTGTTGTGATACAAATATAGGTCTTATTTCTATGGTTTATTGAATATAGAATTTACATAGTACTTCTGCAACAACAAAATATAATGACTAGTATATCTAATAACTACAGGGATGGTGATGTCTTGCATATGTCAAGAGAAAAGTTATAACTTCAGGTCACATATTTTAAACTCACCATGTAATCTGCATCACTAAGATGTAAGAGAGGAGAACCACACACCACGTGTTGGCGTCCATGACACCCCAAGTTGTTGTTGTTGTTAAGGGCCCCGAGAGGTGGTGCAGTATTATCATGCTTCCAACAGGAGCTGTATCACTACATGACACAACTGTAAAAATGCTAGACCTGCTCTATGCAGCTCTGGAAAATAATGAATATCCAATAGGACTCTTTACTGACCTAAGAAAAGCTTTTGATACAACAGACCACGGTATACTACTACGCAAACTTGACCATTATGGTATAAGAGGCCATGCCCTTGCCTATTTCAAATCCTATCTTACTAACAGGTATCAATACGTCTCAATCAATGACACATTCTCATCAACACAGCCACTTGCTACTGGAGTCCCACATGGGAGTGTCCTTGGTCCCCTGCTCTTCCTCTTATACATCAATGATCTTCCCAATGTATCTCAACACCTTACACCTATTCTCTCTGCTGTTAGTTTAATATGTTTATTATGCACCCCATACCCATCCTGTGGGCGGTAGTCAAAAGATTACAGAGGTACATAATGGGTCCAGGGACTGGGCCTCAAAGTTTTGATAGCTGAGCAAGCTACAGAGGCAATGAACTCACAATTTACAAAGGTAATGAACTCACAATTTACAAAGGTAATGAACTCCAGGTAGGTCTAGTCACAATCATTACAAGTTACAAAGGTATTTACAGATTACAGAGGTACACAATGGGTCCAGGGACCGGGCTCCAAAGTTTTGATGGCTGAACTAGGTACAAGGTAATGAACTCACAAGTTACAAAGGTAATGAACTCACAAGTTACAAAGGTAATGAATACGGGAAGAATGGTTACTTACGTTTATACAGGGCTGCAATCATGAAACAAATTTTAGAGTAATGAGCAATTCACACTTCCACACCCGGTCACAACTGTAGTGAGTTATTGGTGCAAATGTTGATTGCTGAGTCTCTCTCTCTCTCACAACACACACACACACACCCCACACACTACAATTAAATACACACACACACATAAACAACACACACACACACACACACAAACTCATACACACACGCACACCCCACTCATACTCACACACACTCATACACACACTCACACTCATACACACACACACTCATACTCACACACACACACACACACACCCCACAACACACACACACACACACACACACACACACACACACACATGCACACATGTGGTAATGCTTTATTTACAGCTAGCAAAGTCAGGGTATTTCTCCAGAATGGTCTGTAATATACCACTGTGGATAAAATACTTAGCCATTTCTTGAACACTTCTGAGTGAGTTGTTTCTAAATTCATTAATTTTATCGCACTCCAGTACATAATGACGCAGGGTGTGACAATAATCCATCTGGCAAAGTTTACATTTCGTTTGGTCTACATCTGGTGGTGGTGATTTAACCTGCTCTCTCTGCTGACGACAAGATTTGTAACATCTTCCACCCAAATCTTGCCTCGCTCAACACTACTGTTTACGAAGAGCTAGTAAAAATATTGACTTGGATCACTGCTAATAAAGTTACACTTAATACTGACAAAACCTGACCAGCTGGGCTGTGGCTCGTACGTAACAGCCTGGTTGATCAGGCTCTGATCCACCAGGAGGCCTGGTCACAGACCGGGCTGTGGGGGCGTTGACCCCCGGAACTCTCTCCAGGTGCACTCCAGGTATTATGTTTGGTAACAGCAGATGTTCCACAGCTAAACATTATGATTGACAACACTCTTATTGCTAAACAAAAGGAGGGCATATTCTTGGGCCTACACCTTGACAGCAACCTGAAATTCTGCACCCATGTCCAACACATAACAAAAAAAGTATCCAAAACAGTTGGGATCCTCTCCAAGATATGTTACTACATACCACAGTTAGCCCTACTCACACTATACTGTTCATTCATCAATCCCTACCTCACCTATGCTATTTGTGCTGGGGATCAACAGCAACAACACACCTAAAGCCAATAATAACCCAACAAAAAACCACAATAAGAATTATCTCACAATCCAGTCATAGGCAGCACCGCCCCCCCCCCCTCTTCAAAGATCTAATCTTACTGTACAGAACATTCACACTTACTACTGTGTAACCTATATTTACAGAACCATAAATTCCAGTATTAGCCCTGAACTAAAGCACCTTCTTGATGGTTGAAACAAGACCAATAGACATAACACCAAACAAAAATCCCTATGACATTCCTCATATCTGGCTAAACCTCTACAAAACTCTATCTAGAACTGTAAACTCAAACACCATTTTCAAAACTAATGCCAAAAAAACTTATCTCCCTAACACACCCCATCATTAGCTAAACAAATAAAATAAAAATCATCTTATTTTCTGTTTTTGTATCATGAACACATCGAAAACAATATAATCCTACTCTTGTTATCTATAATTCCCCCCTAATTTACACTTACACTCACCGAAATGACTGTAAACGTATATAACTTGCTTATTAAATCTTAACTTAGTCCTAAGTCCACCTAAGACACACTTCCAGTATATTTGCTTTAATTACCTGGAGTTTACCTGGAGAGAGTTCCGGGGGTCAACGCCCCCGCGGCCCGGTCTGTGACCAGGCCTCCTGGTGGATCAGAGCCTGATCAACCAGGCTGTTGCTGCTGGCTGCACGCAAACCAACATACGAGCCACAACAATAGAAACAGACACATCCAATCTCATTACTAAATTTACCATTTGTAATATTATTTTCTGACTCCTACTACCTCAATTTTCTAAATCTAATTTAGATTTACAATACGTGCCTGCCTGGGTATGTGCCTTGTACTACCTCAATATTTTTTTTATTTTTTTTTATCACACTGGCCGATTCCCACCAAGGCAGGGTGGCCCGAAAAAGAAAAACTTTCACCATCATTCACTCCATCACTGTCTTTCCAGAAGGGTGCTTTACACTACAGTTTTTAAACTGCAACATTAACACCCCTCCTTCAGAGTGCAGGCACTGTACTTCCCATCTCCAGGACTCAAGTCCGGCCTGCCGGTTTCCCTGAACCCCTTCATAAATGTTACTTTGCTCACACTCCAACAGCACGTCAAGTATTAAAAACCATTTGTCTCCATTCACTCCTATCAAACATGCTCACGCATGCCTGCTGGAAGTCTAAGCCCCTCGCACACAAAACCTCCTTTACCCCCTCCCTCCAACCTTTCCTAGGCTGACCCCTACCCCGCCTTCCTTCCACTACAGACTGATACACTCTTGAAGTTATTCTGTTTCGCTCCATTCTCTCCACATGTCCGAACCACCTCAACAACCCTTCCTCAGCCCTCTGGACAACAGTTTTGGTAATCCCACACCTCCTAACTTCCAAACTACGAATTCTCTGCATTATATTCACACCACACATTGCTCTCAGACATGACATCTCCACTGCCTCCAGCCTTCTCCTCGCTGCAACATTCATCACCCATGCTTCACACCCATATAAGAGCATTGGTAAAACTATACTCTCATACATCCCTCTTTGCCTCCAAGGACAAAGTTCTTTGTCTCCACAGACTCCTAAGTGCACCACTCACCCTTTTTCCCTCATCAATTCTATGATTCACCTCATCTTTCATAGACCCATCCGCTGACACGTCCACTCCCAAATATCTGAATACATTCACCTCCTCCATACTCTCTCCCTCCAATCTGATATCCAATCTTTCATCACCTAATCTTTTGTTTATCCTCAAACCTTTACTCTTTCCTGTTTTTTCACTTTAAATTTTTTCTTTTTTTGCACACCCAAAACCAAAAATTCATCCCCAATCCGCAACTTCTCTTCAGAATCCCCCAAAGAGCACAGTTCATCAGCAAAGAGCACTTACAACTCCCACTTTGTGTGTGTTTCTTATCTTTTAACTCCACGCCTCTTGCCAAGACCCCGCTTTTTACTTCTTTTACCCCCCCAAACTATAAATATATTAAACAACCACGGTGAATCACACATCCTTGTCTAAGGGCCTATTTTTTACTAGGAAAAAATTTTTCCCTCTTTCCTACATCCTAACTTGAGCCTCACTATCCCGAAAAAAAACTCTTCACTGCTTCGTAACCTACCTCCTACACCAACACCTCAACATCGCCACTTTTGCCCCCTACCACCCTGTCATACGCCTTTCCAAATCCATAAACCACAAAGACCTCTTTAGCCTTATCAAATAATGTTCCTTTATGTTTCACGTAAACCCTGGCCACACACCCCCACCTTTCCAAAGACTCCTTTTTTTCATTGCTATCCTATAATGTACCAACCACTCCAAACTAATCCCCACCTGCTTTTAACTTTTTCTATCTTTATCCCATCAACCCCGGGCTCCCCTTCCCCCCCTTTTCATTTTACCTACGCCTCACAACTTCCCCACACCACAACGGGCTCTTCCTCATTTCCTACAAGATGTTATTCCCCTTGCCCAAACCAAATCACGCTTCCTTATCTTCATCAACATTTAACAATTCCTAAAAATATTCCCCCATCTTCCCAATCCTCTAACTCTCCTTTAAATAACTCTCCCACCCAATTTGTAAGTCAAAATTATGTATGGTCCAGCTGGGTATTTTCTAATTAGTTTTAAAACAAAAGGTATGTTAAAATTTTTACCCAAGACATACAAATACAGAGTAAAATTAGTTTTTAGTCTGCCCGAAATGAAAGCATGCTGGGGCCATCTTTGTAAAGATTATTTTACGACATGTAAACCAAAAAAAATTTTAAAATTTGACAAGGAAAGAGGTTTTTTTTTAATTTGTCGACTTTTTTTGGGGTACTTAATAATCAACACACATATCGCTATGCTGTTTACAAAAAAAACCCACACTTTCCTTCCCCACCAGGACTTACTTCTCCAGACCCACACTGGGCCCCTTTCCCCCCCATGGGTGCTTACTTCTCCTTACCCCACTGCCTTCCCCACCATGGGTGCTTACTTTTCCATGACCCCCCACTGCTTTCCCCCCCACGACGCTTACTTCCCAGACCCCCCCGCTGCCTTCCCCACCACGGATGCTTCTTCTCCGACCCACCTGCCTTCCCCCCCCCACGATGCTTTTCTCCATGACCCACGCTGCCTTCCCCACCCCGATGCTTACTTCTCCATACCCACACGCCCCTTCCCCACCACGGGGCTTACCTTTCCCTGACCCCACTCCTTCCCCAAACCCGGATCTTACTTCCCATGACCCACACTGCCTCCCCCCATTTATCTTACTTCTCCAGACCCCCAACTGCCTTCCCCACCACGGACCTTACTTCTCCATGACCCAGCTCCCTCCCCACCAGGAGGCTTCTTTTTCCATGACCCCATGCCTTCCCCACCACGGTGCTTACTTCTCCTGACCCACTGCCTTCCCCCCCAGGGTGCTTACTTCTCCATAAACCACGCTGCCCTTTCCCACCACGGGGCTTTCTTCTTTTCCTGACCCCCTGCTTTCCCCACCACGGATGCTTACTTCTCCATGACCCACACTGCCTTCCCCACCACGGATGCTTACTTCTCCATGACCCACACTGCCTTCCCCACCACGGATGCTTTCTTCCCCCCATGACCCCACTGCTTTTCCCCCCCCGGGGTGCTTCTTCTCCATGCCCCACTGCCCTTCCCCCCCACGATGCTTTCTTCTCCCTGACCCACACTGCCTCCCCACCACGGATTCTTTCTTTTTCCATCCCACGCGCCTTCCCCACCACGGGTGCTACTTCCCCATGACCCCCTGCCCCCCCCCCCACGGATCTTACTTCTCCCTACCCACACTGCCTTTTTCCCCACCAGGAGCTAAATTCTCCAGCCCCCGCTGCCTTCCCCACCACGGATGCTTACTTCTCCATGACCCACACTGCCTTCCCCACCACGGATGCTTACTTCCCCATGACCCACGCTGCCTTCCCCACCACGGATGCTTACTTCCCCATGACCCACGCTGCCTTCCCCACCACGGATGCTTACTTCCCCATGACCCACGCTGCCTTCCCCACCCTGGATGGTTTCTTTTCCATGACCCACGCTGCCCCCCCACCACGGAGCTTACCCTTTCCCCCGACCCACGCGCCTTCCCCACCACGATATTTCTTCCCATGACCCACACTGCCTTCCCCCCCACGGATCTTACTTCTCCCCTGACCCACACTGCCTTCCCCACTACGGATTTACTTTTCCATGACCCACACTGGGCCCTTTCCCCCCCACGACTTACTTCCCCCCTGACCCACGCTGCCTTCCCCACCACGGATGCTTCTTTTCCCTACCCACACTGCCTTCCCACCACGGAGCTTATTTTTCCCATGACCCACACTGCCTTCCCCACCCCGGATCTTTTCTTCCCCATGACCCCCCGCCTTCCCCACCACGGGTGCTTCTTCCCTGACCCCCCACTGCCTTCCCCCCCACGGGTGCTTTTCTTCCCCCCTGACCCCCACTGCCTTCCCCACCACGGATGCTTACTTCCCCCTGACCCACGCGGGCCCCCCCCACCACGGGTGCTTACTTCTCCTGACCCACACGCCTTCCCCCAACCCCGGGTGCTTTTCCATGACCCACACTGCCTTCCCCACCCGGAGCTCACTTCCCCCTGACCCCGCGCCTTCCCCCACCACGGGGGCTTTTTCCCATACCCACACGCCTTCCCCACCACGGATCTTACTTTTCCCCCTGACCCACGCTGCCTTCCCCACCACAGATGCTTTCTTCCCCCGACCCCCGCGCCTTCCCCACCACGGATGCTTACTTCCCCATGCCCACCTGGGCCCCCCCACCACGGATCTTTTTCTTCCCCATGACCCCCGCTGCCTCCCCACCACGGGTCTTCCCCCCCTCCCCTGCCTTCCCCCACCGCAGATGCTTACTTCCCAGACCCCGTGCCTTCCCCCCACGGATGCTTACTTCTCCATGCCGACGCTGCCTCCCCACCACGGGTCTTACTTTTTCCCATGACCCACGCTGCCTTCCCCACCACGGATGCTTACTTCCCATGACCCACGCTGCCTTCCCCACCACGGATGCTTACTTCTCCATGACCCACGCTGCCTTCCCCACCACGGGTCTTACTTTCCCCCGACCCCCGCTCCTTCCCCACCACAGATGCTTTCTTTTCCAGACCCACGCTGCCTTCCCCACCACGGACTTACTTCCCCATGACCACGCGCCTTCCCCACACGGATGCTTACTTCCCCCGACCCACGCGCCTTCCCCCCACGGGTGCTTACTTCCCCATGACCCACGCGCCTTTTCCCCCCCACAGATGCTTACTTCTCCATGACCCACCGCCTTTCCCCCCCCGGGTCTTATTTTTTCCCTGACCCACGCTGCCTTCCCCACCACGGATGCTTACTTCTCCATGACCCACACTGCCTTCCCCACCACGGATGCTTACTTCTCCATGACCCACGCTGCCTTCCCCACCACGGATGCTTACTTCCCCATGACCCACGCTGCCTTCCCCACCATGGATGCTTACTTCCCCATGACCCACGCTGCCTTCCCCACAATGGATGCTTACTTCCCCATGACCCAACTTTTCCCCCCACAACGGGGTGCTTTCTTTTCCCCATGACCCACCTGGCCTTCCCCCCCAGGAAGCTTACTTTTCCCCCAACCCACCTCCTTCCCCACCACGGATGCTTACTTCCCCATGACCCACGCTGCCTTCCCCACAACGGATGCTTACTTCTCCATGACCCACGCTGCCTTCCCCACCACAGATGCTTACTTCTCCAGACCCACAGCCTTCCCCCACCACGGATGCTTTCTTCTCCCTGACCCACGCTGCCCCCCCACCACAGAATTTACTTCTCCCTACCCACGCTGCCCTTTTCCCCACAACGGGTGCTTACTCTCCTGACCCCGCTGCCTTCCCACCATGGTGCTTACTTTTCCCCCTGACCCACGCTGCCCTTTTCCCCCCCACGGGTGCTTACTTCCCCATGACCCACGCGCCCTTCCCCACAAACGGGTGCTTACTTCCCTGACCCACCTGCCTTCCCCACCACAGATGCATACTTCTCCAGCCCACCGGCCCTTCCCCCCACAGATCTTATTCCCCATGACCCACGCTGGGGTTCCCCACCACGATGCTTCCCTTTCCAAAGACCCACGCTGCCTTCCCCACCACAGACTTACTTTTCCCCCCCGACCCGCTGCCTTCCCCAAACCCGGATGCTTACTTTCCCCCTGCCCCCCCACGGCTCCCCTTCCCCCCACGAAAGCTTATTTTCCCCAGACCCAGCTGCCTCCCCCACCCCAATGCTTTTCTTTCCCATGACCCACGCGCCTTCCCCCCCACGAAGCTTACTTTCCCCGACCCACGCTGCCTTCCCCACCAGAAAACTTTCTTTTCCCATGACCCACGGGCCCCCGCCCCCCCCACGAATGGGTTTCTTTCCCCGACCCCAAAGCTGGGCCCTTCCCCCCCCAAGGATCTTTCTTAACCACCCCCAACTGCCTTTCCCCCACCACCCACATGGAAATAACACTTTGACTTTTTTGGTAAGTGGAAGGGGTTATAAACATCTGGATTTTCGCACTAATTCTGGGGATTGCTTTTCTTCACGATTCCCCCGAAATCCTGAATTCATCTGTGTTACCTGGAGTTTACCGGGGAGAGTTCCGAGGGTCAAAACCCCCCGCGGCCCCGTCTGTACCAGACCTCATGGGGGGATCAAGCCGATCAACCAGCGTTACTCTGGCTGCACAAAAACCAACGTACGAGCCACAGCCTGGGTGGTCAGGAACCGACTTTAGGTGCTTGTCCATGCCAGCTTTAAACGCCAGGGGCGTTTGGTAATCCCCCTTATGTGGCTGGGGGCATTGAACAGTCTCGGGCCCCCGACACTTATTGATGGTCTCTTAACGTGCAGTGACACCCCTGCTTTTCATTAGGGGGATGTTGCAATCGTCTGCCAAGTCTTTTGCTTTCGTAGTGAGTGATTTTCGTGTGCAAGTTCGGTACTAGTTCCCTCTAGGATTTCCCTGGTGTATATAATCATGTATTCTCTCCTCCTGCGTTCCAGGGAATACAGGTTTAGGAACCTCAAGCGCTCCCAATAATTGAGGTGTTTTATCTCCGTTATGCGCGCCGTGAAAGTTCTCTGTACATTTTTCTAGGTCGGCAATTTCACCTGCCTTGAAAGGTGCTGTTAGTGTGCAGCAATATTCCAGCCTAGATAGAACAAGTGACCTGAAGAGTGTCATCATGGCTTGGCCTCCCTAGTTTTGAAGGTTCTCATTATCCATCCTGTCATTTTTCTAGCAGATGCGATTGATACAATGTTATGGTCCTTGAAGGTGAGATCCTCCGACATGATCACTCCCAGGTCTTTGACGTTGGTGTTTCCGCTCTATTTTGTGGCCAGAATTTGTTTTGTACTCTGATGAAGATTTAATTTCCTCGTGTTTACCATATCTGAGTAATTGAAATTTCTCATCGTTGAACTTCATATTGTTTTCTGCAGCCCACTGAAAGATTTGGTTGATGTCCGCCTGGAGCCTTGCAGTGTCTGCAATGGAAGACACTGTCATGCAGATTCGGGTGTCATCTACAAAGGAAGACACGTTGCTGTGGCTGACATCCTTGTCTATGTCTGATATGAGGATGAGGAACAAGATGGGAGCAAGTACTGTGCCTTGTGGAACAGAGCTTTTCACCGTAGCTGCCTCGGACTTTACTCTGTTGACGACTACTCTCTTAGAGTTTAGATTTTGCCACCGAAGTGGCTAGTTTATTGTGCACCCCATATCCATCCTGTGGACGGTAGCGCGAGAGCATGTGGATACACAAAAGGCCTAGGAACTAGGCCCCAAAGGGTTAACAGGAATACATATGGATTTATATCTACATATCTATAGTTCACTTATCTGTTACAAACAAATTTAGGAAATTTGCTTAGTATATCTGGTATCTTATTTTCATTAATAAGATATCTTGACATGTCACATAGGTTATTATACTGTCTGTCTCTGTATTCCTCAATAAGTGTTCTGTTAGTGAGGAAATTATAGATCCATCGACCAACTTTTCCTGTTATTCCTTTAGCACGCATTTTGTGCGTTATTACGCCATGGTCACACTTGTCGATGGCTTTTGCAAAGTCTGCATATATTACATCTGCATTCTTTTTGTCTTCTAGGCATTAG